>CAJNDV010035903.1:13031-24374 GCA_905221635.1 Symbiodinium sp. CCMP2456
GTTTAGGGTTTAGGGTTCAGGCCTGCCGTGTCCAGCGCTCCGTACCCCGCGGCCGCAGCCGCCTTTGATCGGTATGTCGGCCTGCCGCTGAAGGGTCCGTTTCAGATGCTCTTTGAATGGATCTTTACGGTGCTCCTTCAAGTCTTCTTCTACCGTGTAGGGCTCAGGGTTTGGTTTAGGGTGTAAGTACGCCTAAAAGGGTTTAGAGTTCAGGGTTCAGGTCTCAGCTTCGGCTACACAGATATTTAGGGTGTCCAAGCTCTGAAGCCCTTCACGGCTTAGTGCCTAGGGTTTAGGCCGTCTGCGCCCTAAGCCCGCTTGAATCCAAAAATTTTTGAAGCACTAAACAGAAAGTCGGTTTGAGTAAGACCTCCTGTGGAAACCCCGAGAGCTTTTGAACCCTAAACCCTCGCAGGGCCTGCGCCCTGAAATCTGCAGTAACAGCATGCTGATAAAAAGAACACGATTGCCAAAATGACAAGATTTACGATAATGCCAGAAGCAGGATGATGCTAAAAACTATAGGGGGCTTGATAATTAGAATAAGGTTTTTAGAGTAATTCCAATGCGGAACCCTGAAGAATGAATATCGGTAAGTCAGGTATGCGTTTACAGTACACTAACATTGGCAACAGGTTGTTCAGATCGGAACCATGAGCTCTCTTTTTTGCTCAGGGTTTCAAAACCTGAAGCGAAAAAAAACCAATCTTGTGTCGGTGGGGCCCAAGTCATCGATTCTGGGGTTTCTGGATTTGATTTGAGGTGTTGTGCCTGGATTTTGAGTGTAGGGCTTCGGTTCAGGGGCTTCTAGATTTTTGGCTTGAGGTTCCCCCTGCAACAAAACTCCAAACAGGCCCCAACAAGCTATTTACCCCTTCAAAAACCCTATAAATCCCAATAGACTTCACGATATAAGCTTCGCCCAAATCCCGAAACTGGTCGGGGTGTCTGAAGCCTCAAGCCCTGAACCTCAAGCGCCCTCTCTAACTAACCCTCAAGCCTGAACCCTGAACCCCTAAACCAAAAAAACCCTGAACCCCTAGACCCAACCATGAGCCCCAAACCCTAAACCCTAAACCCTGAAGCAACAAAACCCTAAACCCAACCATGAGCCCCAAACCCTCAAACAACCCTGCGCCCTTCTTTCACCGCCGATCTCTTCGGTCCCGGTCCCGGTCCCGGTCACGTCGGTCCCGGTCCCGGCTCCTTGACCTCGCTGTTTCGGGTTTGGGGTTCATAAGACTTTGCTTAGGGCTTAGGGCTTTAAGGGTTTAGGGATTAGGGCTTTAAGGGTTTAGGGTTTAGGGCTTTTAGGGTTTGGGGTTTATAAGACTTTGCTTAGGGCTTAGGGCTTTAAGGGTTTAGGGCTTAGGGCTTTTAGGGTTTAGGGCTTCTGGGATTTTAGGATTTAGGGCGCAGGGTTTGAGCTAGAAGCCAGAAGGCCCTGCTGCACACAAACAAAAACGGGCACGACTTTCACCATTGCAATTACCGGCCTGGTGCTCTTCGTCTCAAAGTATAGTCCAAGCATAATAGGATCAGGGGTCCAATCAGGGGAAGGGTTCGGGCTTTAACCTTAAAGTGTAAAGTTGAAGCAGAATGGGGTCGGGGCTAGGTTTCCATTGACTTAACGCGATACCCAAAAGCCCAAACCCTGAACCCAACACCCGAAACCCAAACTTCCTTAATGCAGGGGCCTTAATTAATAATCAGAACAGGATTTTGGGGCCCATTATACTATATGATTACAATAAGGCACCCCCCAAAATTAGTATAGGTAATTATTAAGGCCCCTATATTAAGCCCTAAGCCGGGGGTCCGGGCCGGTAGCGGCCAGCAGGCTCTCGTCCACGCTCCCCACCGCGCCGGCCGTCGCCATCTGGGCATGTCTTAGGGTTTAGGGTTTAGGGTCTAGGGGTCAGAACCAACGGACCAACGCACCGACGTGCATCGTTGGCTTAGGGGCTCAGGGTTGTTGCCGATTTGGGGATTAAGGTGGGTCGAGGGCGTAACTGGTATTTTGTTTGTGTAGATATGTTTTTCTATATACATAGAACCTCTCTCTCTCTCTCTCTCTCTGTCTCTGGGGTTCAAGCGTTTAGGGGCCTTGGGACTAGGGCTTTACTTGCTTTTTAGCCTGACGGTTTAAACTTCGGGCCAAATCCTGCAGCCTAAAGCCTACACCCTGAAACCATGCAGCCTAAAGCCTACACCCTAAACCCTAAACCCTACACCCTATACCCTAAACCCTAAACCCTAAACCCTAAACCCTAAACCCCTAAACCCTAAACCCTACACCCTGCACCCCCAGCCCTGAAGTTAAACCCCAAAACCCTTAACCCCATGCAAAATCCACAACAGCAGCCCTCACCCCGACGGCCCCCCCCCAGCACCCGCAAAGGAAGCCCTAAACGTTGAATAATCCAGGATCCATCTATTATTCTATTATGGTTTAGGGTTTAGGGTTTACGGTTTAGGGTCAGTTTTGGGTGGCATGGAAGTCTCATAGGCCCCAAAATCAGCCAGATCCATAAGTCATAACATGAGAACTCCCAAAAACAAAAGGACCCCTGGTTTCGAAGAAACTGCCATGTTCCCCGCCTCCCTGGCGGCCGCCGTTCTCGAAGACCATGCCTGTCCATCAAATCGCGAAGGATTCTGGACTTTCTACGGGTGCTTTATGGTTTGGTTCAGGGCTACGGGTACTTTGTTACTATAGGGGCCTTGATGATTAGAATAGGGTTTTCGGGCCCATTATACTAGAATTATAATAGGGAACCCCCAGAATAGTATAGGTAATTATTTAGGCCCCTATGTTACTTTGTTACTTTGGGGGGTGAGGGTTCAGAGCTTCCAGTTTGGGGCACGAGCTGTCGCCAGTAGAATCCGCAAGCGGAAGCCCAGAAACTCGGCATGATACCCCTAACTAAACCCTAAACCCTAGCTGAACCCTAAACCCTAAAGCCGAAGCTCAGAACCCTAAACCCCAAACCCGAAGCTCAGAACCATAAACCCTAAACCCGAAACTCAGAACCCTAAACCCTAAACCCCAAACCCGAAGCCAGAAGGGCCCCCGAGCTCGAAATCCTACGGGCCAGGCCTCCCCTGGCGCCCTTCCCACCGGGCTTTGGCCCCTCCGCCGCCGAGAGAAGCGGGGCCTCTGATGTAGGGGCCCTAATAATTGGAATAGGGTTTTGGGGTATATTCTACCATAGTTATAATAAGGAACCCTAACAGTAATACTGGTAATTATTTGGGCTTCTAGACTAGGGGCTCAGGTTTGGGAGTTGGGAAGGCTTGGAGGTTCAGGTGCTTCTTGCGGTTTGAGTCTCGTGGTTGGGGTTTAGGGTTGAGGGCTTAGGGTTTAGGGTTTAGGGTTTGGCTCGGGGTCAGGAGCTGGGCTATGCGATTCAGTGCAAAGGGTATCGTCCGCTCCTTCGGCCCAGTAGAAAGCAAAGGAAAGAAATGATCGTCGAAGCCACGGGTACTCGGATGTCCCTAGCCGATTGCATGTACAATGTATATGTGATATTTCTAGCCAAATTTTGCTGATGTGCTTTCGGGGGGTCCTAGTTGCATCAACGAGGCTTTCACTCACAGAACTCCTCTTCCTGCTGCTCCAGCTTTGGCATTTACCGCCATGACTGTGATGATGACAGATGTTCAGATTCCTAGACTTGCTTTCCTGCTGCTGCCGAGTGTTGAAATGACTACTGACCAGACCACCCAGCAGAGAAACCTTACCCACTACTCTATTTCTGCGGCTACCACCACCATTGTTGATTCTGTTGACTCCTTCTCCTCCTCCTCCTCCTCCTCCTCCTCCTCCTCCTCCTCCTCTGCTGCCCCTCCTGCTCCCCCTCCTCCTCCTCCTACCAGCACCAACGCTGCTGTTGCGATTGAGCAAGGATAGCAATCATGACGAGAATCATCAGAAGGCTGTAGCATGTTGAAAGCTGGTGTCGTCATGGCAATGCTGGCGGCAGCGTCACAAGGGGGTGACAAGAGTGCCGAGGTTGCTAAGGAGAAGCAGAAGACACGTAACTGATTGCACCAATGCCGCAGCAACAAATGTTGCTGCGGTAATAGCAGCAGCAGCAGTAGCAGGATAGTGCTTGGAGTCCGGGGATTTCTGAAGCAAAAGGAGTTTTTCTCTCAAAAGCAGCACAGCTCCCGCCTGGTCATTGCTCTTGTCTTTGCCTTTCCCTTTGCCTTTGCCCTTGCCTCGGCCTGGCGAGGCTTTCACGATGCAGGGTTCGAGGGTTGAGGGCTGAGGGCTTAGGGCTTAGGGCTTAAAGTGTAGGGTTTGGTGCTTTAGGGTTTGGGGTTCAGGGTAGCAAGGAAGCTCCACTGTCTCAACCCTCAAACGGACCAGGCTGGGGGCTTCGGAGAAACTGGCTCAGCGTTCGGCTTCGGCTCAGAGAACTAGAATCCGAAACGCCAGACCCTAAATCGCTAATGTAGGGGCCTTAATACTTGGAATAGGGCTTTGGGGGTTCCTTATTATAATTATGGTAGAATATACCCCCAAACCCTATTCCCCCTACATTAGGTTGTGGGTTGTCCGAAAGCCCTCAGCTTTTACATATGCGCGCAAGCTCTCAAAACCCTAAACCGTAAAACCCCACATAAACCCACAAACCCCTTGAAATTCACAAAACCCCTTCACCCGCCTGAAGCCCAAGCCCTATTGCTGATTTCCCAGAGGACTAAGAGAATGTCAGGCAGCACCCTCAGCCCTACAAAAACCCCGAAGCCCAAACCTACACATCCTAAACCCCGCAAATGAGAGCACAACCTTCCGAAGCCCCTTTAGACACCCAAAAACCCCAAAACTCCTAAAACCCTAAACCCGAATAATGTAAGGGCCTAAATATTTACCTTCCTGTTTTGGGGGTTACTTATTAGAATTATACCAGAATGAGCCCCAAAACCCTATTCTAATTATTATGGCCCCTATATTAACCCCCAGTGCCTCCGCCCTTCTGTTCGGCACCTCCCTTCACATCCTCCTCACGATGGCCGGGGCACGGCGAACTGAATCAGAATGGACATTTGGGGGGTGCAGTGTAGTAAAGTCTCAAAAGGACTATAAGTGGATGTTACTAATTCCACTTGAGGCTTTGGGATGTGCTGCCCTGTGCATTTTTCGATCGACTGGGTTGACTTCGATGGTTCCGGGGTCCGGTTTTGTTGAAAGTGCTCGGTTCATGGACCAGAGTAATTCCTGATCTTTCATGGGCTTTCACGGGAACAGCAGCTGCCCAAAGGAGAAGACTTCGAGGTCATCACGTAGGGTGCACAGGCTCTACTTGACGGATCCGGATGCTTCGGCGACAGCTTAGACTCGGGCTTAGAAGTACCTTGTCAAGTGGGGCTGCCTTGCTTCTAGCCTGCTTATGACCATGAACACCTCGGACACACCGCGGGACGCGGTTCAGGGCTTGAGGGTTTGCTGCTGAGGGTTTTCATTGCCGTCCTTGGTCATTCGCGAGCCCGTCCGCCACTTGTTCCAGAGCTTTGCTACGGACTGCGAGAAGTTGACGAAGATGCGCCTTCAAGATGAGGTGTCATAGTACACTCCAGTACAGGGATGCAGAAATTCTGTTAGGCTTTAGGTGAGGGAGTTCTGTCTAGTTTTTCCAAAGTGAACAGACATGCACTAAAGCACTGTAGAAGTCTAATGTTTCTGTATTTGTTTTTAAGATTTTTGTGCTGTTCTACTGGAGTGTACGGGGTGACATTTCGGCTTCGGCATTGCAAAACTCTCTGTTGCAAATGGCAACGGAACTGCGGCGTTCTTTTCCGTTGCTGCCTTGCCTGCTCTCGTCGACTCATTGTTGTCTCGCTTTCTTCGACGACTCGTGGTACACATACTCTTGCAAGCCTTGCTCCAGTTGTCGCGGTTGCCGCATGATGATAATGATGATGATGATGGTGATGGTGATGATGATGATGATGATGATGATGATAGTGAGGGCGGCGGTGATGGTGGTGGTGGTGGTGGTGGTGGTGGTGGTGGTGGTGGTGATGATGATGATGATAATGACGGGGGAAGAGATTCTGTCGATGACGGTGGCGAGGACGACGCAAGTTGCGACGCCTGTGACGACGCTGAGCCGATGATAATGATGATGATGATGATGATGACGGTGACGATGATGATGATGACCGGTTGCTCTAAAGCCCCAGGCATAGAGCAGCGCCCGCACAGGACCCTTACAGCACCCCTACAAAAACGTTGTAGAAAACTTGCAGGACCCTTAGGGACCTTACAACTCCTACCAAAACTTCTCGCAAAACCCATCGGCCTATCGTCGATGACGCAGTCGTGCATTTTGAAGTAAGCCTGCACGAAGAACATGCAAAGACTGCACAGCGACATCGATCTCGCAGACGGAAGCACTACGAGAAGGACGCAAAGACGTGAAGCCACAGGATGGGATTAGGCTTGGGGCTGAAGATTTCAGTACTTTCGGCTGTCAAGCTCAGGTGTCAGATCCTCAAGCAGCAACAGCAGCTCCCACACCTGCTCGCAATCCCGAGGGTTCTCAAAGATGATGAAGGCATACTGCAGTGAGTCGCCAGTCCTTTGGGGATGCCACGCTGTTCTTTGAGGGGTGTTCACGGCTTCGGGACGCTGAGCTGTAGGATGCTTTAGGGCTGCAGGGGCATCACCGCCGTTTTGGTCGCCGTCGCCGTCGACATCCCCTCGCCTTAATAATCACCCATGGCATAAATTATAGTTAGATTCGATATTTTATGGTTTAAAAAGATGGGCTTCGGGGCCCCCCGAGCTTCCGAGTTGGATTTTATATAGAGGGGTAAGTTCAAACATATGTATAAAATACAAGGGAAGCCATAGTCTTTTTGTGAGAAGATACGAGAAAACTTACATAAAGAATCATCAGCTCCTGCAAGGGTTTCTCTATTCAAGGGTACATGACCTTCTCAGCACAGACGTGCAATGGCATTGGCTGTGGCTACGGCTACGGCGATGGCAGTGGCTATCGCAGAGCCCAAAGCCTTCAATGCGAAACCCAAGACCGCCCTCCACAATTGACAAACTCGGGACAGCACTTCCAGTCGCGCACAATCTCGCAACTCTTGATCGGGCCGAAGCCTGTCACAGAGGGTGTGCCTTGACCTCAGCCTTACACCCTGAGCCCTCAACCCTGTACCCTGAAGATCCCTAAAGCCTAAACCCTTCAACCCTAAGCCCTCAACAGTACATCCCCGAAGACTAGGCTTCAGAGCAGAATCTCGAAAAAAAACGGCTCAAATTTGAAGTTAATTGCGGTCTTTCAGACTCATGGTTCAAGTCTGTACTAGCTTTAGGTCTTCACCGCATGGAGCTCGTGGCTTACGACGTTTTCGTATTAGGCGCGGGCGGCCACGGATCCTGGGCTTCGGAGTTTGCTGGCTTTCTTTTGAAGTGGGGCTGCGAGAACCCCACCACGGCCCACCACCTAAATCCACATAAAACCTAATTCGGGGCGAGGGGGAAATGGTTTCACTCAGACAACCCCAAACCTTCAAACTTTATAAAAGCTGATCCTTTGAAAAAAAAAAGGCAGCAGAGTCCCCGATTCCCGGGAGCCCCCACGTGAGAAGATGAGCTCGAGGTCGCCGTCCTCGCCCGGGGGCTTAGGGCGGCTTTGGGCTATAGAACCATAGGGTCTTGGGGCTTCAAAGTTTAGGGCTTCGGGGCTTTAGGATTTTCGGGTTTTTGTGGTTCGGGCTGTTGTGGTTTATGGCTTTTGGATTGGGGCCCAGAAGGATAATCTCTAAGCTAGAGTCTTGTAAGGTAGGATTTTCCAGCTGCCCGGAAACCCTGCTGCCCAGTGTGCACTTCACGTCGCTGCTCAATGAAGGGAATCGTCGGGCAAACTTCGCATCAGTCAGAGCCATCACCTTTGCAAGTTCGCTCAAGCGGTCGTGCTGCTCCAAGATCTTCAAACGATGACGCAGGCGACTAGCGCTCAGGCCAAGCAATGGTGGAAGGTACTCGATCATGGAGCAAATCTGTTCTGATGAGAACGACCGCTGCAGAAGAACGTGTTTTGGCAACAGATTGTGCTCGACGCTGCAGCCCAAAATTTGAGGAAAGTGCGCAACAACTTTGGCTACCTGCTGGCGGCTCAGCCCAATATCCTCCAGCCATGCCACGGTGGGTTTCAGATTGGCATCGATGCTGTAGCTCAACACTTGAGGAAGACGAGCCAACACTTTGGCCACCTGCTGTCGGCTCAGCCCAACTTCCTCCAGCCATGCCACAGTGGGCTTCAGATTGGCATCCACGCTGCAGCTCAACACTTGAGGAAGACGAGCCAACACTTTGGCCACCTGATGTCGGCTCAGCCCAAGATCCTGCAGCCATGCCACGGTGGGTTTCAGATTGGCATCAATGCTGCAGCCCAACACTTGAGGATGACGAGCCAACACTTTGGCCACCTGCTGTCGGCTCAGCCCAACATCCTGCAGCCATGCCACGGTGGGTTTCAGACTGTGTTCAATGTTGATACCCCAGATCTTTGGAAACTTGCATGCCAAAGTCTCAATTCCGGTCTTTGTAAACTGTAGTTGCCCTTCCAAAAACTCGTAGATGTTGATCCTCTTATTCTCAACGTCCCTGCATAACAGTGCCTCACAGGCAAATGTGCTTGCTTTGAGAAAATCTTGCCTTGGTTCCGCGACAGCACAGCTGCTGAGACGCTCGCGCACATCCTGTTGGAGAAGAAGCCCAAACCTGTGGAGAAGGGCCCGCACGGTTTGCTGTACAACTTTCATCAACGACGGCTCGTGCCCTGCTCGCCACACATCGACGATGGCGTGTGTAGCATTTTCCGCCATGCTCAAGTCCTGATGCACGTGACCGATCCGCAGGACACGTGAGCCAGGGGGTGCATGGTGAAGCAGCGCTGCCGTCTTGCGCTCGTCCCTCTGTTGCCCCTGCGGCTCAGAATGACGAAAGCACCCGTCGTATTCGACGAATAAAGCTGCCTCTTGCTCCCTCAGCACGCCAAATGCAGAGATGTCCGGGCAAAGCCAGCGCTTGCTCCACACCTCCGATTTCTTTGTCGGGAAATCCCGGAAGAGCTCGCCAATAGGTTCCCGTGGCAATAAAATCTCCGCCAGGCGGGACAACAGCTCCACCTCCGCGTAGCTGCGGTGTACCGTCCTCCGCCGGCCCTGCCTCCACCAGAGAGGTGGCGGCCTGAGCTCGGCCGCAAGGGCTCGGAGCAAACGGCTCCGAAGCAAAGGCATGGATCTCTACACCTGGCCTTCTGCATGCATCAGATCCGTCTGTTGCATGGAAATGGAGCAGCAAAGTGACCAATACGGGTCGTAACAGGGTGTTAGTATAGGCATTTCGAGCTTAGGCCTGTGGATTCAGAGCTTAGGTTTCAGAGCTTAGCATGAATCAGAGGAGGCCATCAATGTTTCTCCTAAATCTCTGATACCTGCCATCGAGCTTCTCCCCAGACAGACAAGCGGCCAGGGAGCCGAACACGTCTCGAAGTAACGAAATCCTTCTCATACAGAGTGACCCCACATATCAGTCAAGGTCGCTCGATATGTGTATGTATGTATATATATATATACATATATATATATATATATATTGTGGTTCATAAACCCGAAACATCCCTAAACCCGAAGTCCTGAACCTAAACCCTAAACCCAAAATACTTATTGGGAAGTCAGTCATGTGTTCTCACAGCCTCCGACGGATTTCGTGGGTGAGGAATATTCCTGGCAAGGTATAGCGTAGTTCTACAGTTAAACTCCGGTAGAAACCAAAAGAACCGCTGTGAACACGGTATTGTCAGGAAGTATATGAGAGTTCAAAGCGTGGGTTCGTAGCTACCCTCGCAATTAGCGCAGGACGGCTGCTACTACTGTGCTATTGCGAGCTGTACGGCTATGGTCCTTGTATCCATGCTGTTCAACTGCCATTTGTCAGGCCTGCGTCACAGGATTCAGCTTGGCCACGAAGAGGTCTGTGTCCTGCCGCACAAATAACTGCATTGTGCTTAGCTGCTAGCTAAGAAGCCGTCAGATGAAGCTTCCCCTCAAGCTTGGACCCTGGTTCCTCTACGTGCAAACCAGTTATAGTACTGTAGAAGCGCAAAAGTTGGAAACCCAACAGCCTCAATCCTTAAGAGCACGGCACAAGGCATCCCAGCACTAGTTGTCCTTATTCTGGTTTCCAACTTTTTAGGGTTTGCTATAGCCCGCAAAACAAACCCAGAACCTGAAACCCCTAAACCTTAAACCCTAAACCCCTAGACCCTAAACCCAGAACCAGAAGGGCCCCCCAAAAGAGTCTGCATTCGCTGGCATGCTCAACAGCATGCTTTTCAAAGAGACCCTCCGGTCCAGTCCAACTGCTTCGCACAGTTTAACAATGGCATTTTAGGGTTTAGGGGTTAGGGGTTTAGGGTTGAGGGGTTTAGATTTAGGGGTTCAGGGTTTCGGGTTTAGGGGTTTAGGGTTCAGGGTTCGGGTTTAGGGTTTAGGGGTTCAGGGTTTCGGGTTTAGGGGTTTAGGGTTTAGGGTTCGGGGGTTTAGGGCTTAGGGTAGATCTTCATCATGACACTGCAAGTGCTGCTGCCGTTGCCGTTGCAACTCCTGGCTCCATTGCTGTGGCCAAGTTGCCGTCGTTGTTGCTGTTGCTTGTTCTCCTCCTCTTTGCGCATGCTATTTTTCTACTTGCATTTCTTCTATAAGTGCTACGACCACGATGACGAAAAAGCCAACGACGACAACGACTCAGATGTCGGGGTGTAGGCGCAGCGGTTGCTGAAATTTCTACTTCTTGCATGCCCCCCGACCGGATCTGACAGATGGAACCATCAAACTCGTCGAACTGTAGAAGATACCACATGGGCGCTTCTCTGAATTGGGATCTCGACTAGGGTGCTTTTTTATCAAGGGGGCCGTAGTATTTTGAGGACCTAAAACAGGGGCCCTAAGTTAGAGAACTACCCACATTGTGCAGCGATCCCCATGCCACCCAGGCAGAATCCCGAAGGTCCATCCGGGCCTGGAGCAAGATGGGTAGTTCCCCAAATTAGCGTCCTTTTTATAAGGCCGTACGACATTGGGGATTTAAAAAGGAACGCTAATTTAGAGAACTGCCTAGATACTAACTAGCATGGCACTTCGAGCTTGACTTTAAACTTCTGGAGCAAGATCCTTGCAGGCTTGATAAGGACAACATAAAGTATCACAGTGGCTGCTCAGGCAAGTTTTGCCTTGGACAGCGGACGGGTCCAGGGTTTAAGGATTCAGGACTTCAAGGGTCAGCTTGGGGTGTAGGGTTCGAAAACCTAAACC
>CAJNDV010035904.1:11286-21765 GCA_905221635.1 Symbiodinium sp. CCMP2456
TGACATGTCCAGCTGTCATGACTTGGGTTCTGAGTCATACGGTTCAAAAGCTGCAAGTTCTCACTCATGATCCATCGGACAAGCATGGAGCCCCGATCGTTTCGGTTGCCCTCACCACATGGCCCAACATGGGTTTCGTCATCATGAGCTTGGAATGCTCCCACACATGCGTTGAAATCACCTCCTAAAATAAGCATAGCGTTGGGATTGCATTGACTCTGTAACAACAAAGATGTGACGAGGAACTCTACTGCTTCAGAGGAATCCCAGCATGTTGGGAAATAACATGCCAATACATGGACCATGCGGCTAGCCAGTCGGAAAACCAACATGCAGATCCGAGAAGAAATCGCATGAAAAAAGATATTGCTCATCGACTTTTGCATAGCTTTGGACACACAGATGCCCACACCTTTGCTGCATGAACCACCACTCAAGTAAAGCACATCACCATGCGGAGATGTTAATACCTCTTCGGGTTCACTCCGCCACGTCTCACTGAGTAGCAGAATGTCATACTCAACATGATTCAACTCTGTCAAAAAATCTTGAAGTCTAGACGGGTCTCTGATGCTTTGTACGTTCTTTGTGATCCTTTGCACATGAATGAATTCGTCTTGCTGCTGTGTGGCCTGTGTTGCACGCTTATCGGGAGCAACCCTCCGTTGGTGCATCGCCACTCCTTCACCCTACTCCATATCGGCAATGAACTCCTCAAGTGCTACCTGAACAGGTTGTAGCTCAGTACCATTGTGCAACCAATTCACGCTCAAGTCCTCATTGATGCTTGCGATTGGCATAAGCTTTGCGTTGTCGCGAATAACCACTTTGCATGCTTGCTGACAACCTTCAAACGGCGACGTTCTTCGCGTGAACGATTCTCTGCGGCCCACAACTTTGCGGTTTGCAACCTGTGGTGCTTCCGTTGTGAACGAATGAACTTCATTGCTATGGATGGCGATTCGAAGCGAGCGAGTGCTAGAGCAGGTTCGGTATCTGCGACGGTAACATCACAAAGTCCACGTTCGTCTTGCAAGACTTCGCGTGATAGTGCTTCCGCCTCCTCCATCGACTTCTCGCCAAACCCCCCGATGACCACGATGGATTTGTCGACATCTTCTCGAGCATCCTTGTTGTGAAGGTCGTGGTTGCTTTCCAAACGGGCGATGCGTTCTTCAAGTTTCGTTCGCGCTTGTTTCTCGGCAGCCAACTCTGCATGCAAATTCGCAATGGATGCATCAGTGATGCATCGAACTTGGAAGATATGCGGTGTTCAACTTCGGATAACTCCTCTCGCATCATGGTCCGTAAAATGGATATTGTTGCAGCACTCATCTCCAATTGTGTCTTGGCAATGTCCTGATTGCTGGGCGCGCTGAGTGCTCCTTCGTGTACCTGTGCAGGCTTGTGTCGGGATCTAGCTTTTGCTTCCTTATCCGGGCTACCCTCTGGCGCTGATCTCTTTGACATCATCGGCATGTCCACATCAGTGAATGTGAGGAATTCCTTTTCGAAGTCGGCACTGATGTCTTGCCACTGCGCGCCCAAGTTGGTAGCTTCACCGATCGTTTCGCTGTCTTGTATTTTTCAAAACGTTCCCAAGCTTTGGATCCTGGTTTCTTTGGGTTCTCGCCTCGGAAAGATATTGCTGTCTCGTTTGTTTTGAGGGGCTTGTTTTGCTCTTCAGACAGCGGCATGGCCCCGGACAATCCCCCAATACAGGGACTTGTGCCCAACTCGAGTCTGACTTGAGCTTGGCTCAATAAAAGATTTGTGATGTTCTGAACACAGCTCAAGAGGTATTGCTCACTCCCCGGGAGGAAAACGCACCATGCCGTCGTGAGGATTACGAACTGGTCGTCGGGTGCAGTTTGGCTGTTGTCAGCAATAACCTGATAATAGACCAAGTCAAAACAAATCGAACCGGAGGCAGGCAACTTCTTGAGAGCACTGTTATCCCAAGGTGTATTCTGATATGCGTCTTGAAGAATTAATCACACTAAGCTGGGAAATACCTTGGTCTAAGTAAAAAAGAATCTTTGTCATTGAAAACTAAGTGGGCATCAACGCAGTTCCCATCCCATTCTCGGGGGGTTCTTAAACGTCTCAACCGCGGAGCAGTACGAATGCCCAGTGACTTTTTCTTTTGAGTTTAAGGCCAACAGCGCGGAGTCCGACCATCCTCGATTTCCGAAATCGGGGAATTCAAAGAGCATGGGCAAATCAAAGGAAGGGACCAGCTCGGCAACTGCGGGAGGAAAGTGCCAAAATTCAGGAGGTCCATAAGCCTGCTGTAGCCTTGCGGGCTGGCGACTTCAAGTGGAGTAAGTAAGTGTTTGCACTCGGGCCAAGGTCGTGAAGTGAAGGCAGGTGTGTCCATCATATTCGGGCGGGTCCCAAACTCTAGGGAGCGTGTCTAGATAATCTTCCGGCAAGGCAGAGGCGTAAACCCAATCCCTATAATGGGAGGAAGCATCCTATCGCAGTAGTCCTCGTAGCACATATCGATGATTGCGGTCCAAAGTCGAGCACTCATACCCAGCACCAGAGCGTGATAGAAGGGGCGGTCGGGAGCCGCGTAGAGGCGAGCAAAGTAGGTGCGGAGTGCTTTGCATGCTGGGCATGTGCCGCAACTAGAAAAGTTAGCAGATACTGCACCTTCACACAAATCACTATGGTATTCGCGGGAAATGGGAAGGGGAAAAAACATTCACTGAGCATCTTGACTGGCGAGCTTCGACAGTCACGTGGCTGATCGGATTGTTGAAGGTCTCACCATGTTTTTTTAATGGGAGTTTCATGTCCGAGTCGTCATAAACCTTGCTCGCATATCCTGTTGCATCGCGAAGCGTCCTATTGCCCTGCGCTCCCCACCGCCCAAGCACAAATCCCAACATCAAGCATTCTTCTCCTCATGCCTTTGCTATCTGCGCTGCATTTGGTGAAACGTTGTTGACAAGATTCGCCCGACATTCCCGACTGGATGATCTTTTGAAGCAATCTTCTCATGCCCATTATCCACTGCACTCCGATTGTCTATACTATTCCTGCTGCTTGTCCTCATGTCATGCACCGGTTCTACACATGTCGTGCTTATGAGTATTTGCCACCGCTCATGTCACAGCTGCCCCTCCCGAAATCACACGTACCCTTGTTATCCAGATCCTGAGACGCTGATGCCTTTTGTCTCCTTCTCTCGTTCTCGACTTCTTACTAAATCTTTCTGGCCCCTTTCACGTTGCCTATGCTCACCAGCCATCTTTTCCCTCGTATGGCTCCGATCTCTCACCTTCTTATCATTCCAATCCTGCGGGCGTCTTGTACCGCTGGTGCACCTGGTGCGCTGTTGGCATCCTTTATCTTACCTTCGCTCTCAAATTTCCCGGCCACACTTGGAGCATCAACTCCCAGCCTCCAGCGACAAAGCAGCACAAGACTACGTAGCAGTACAGCTCGGAGGCCCACATCGGCAGCAACAGGCAAGTCACCAGTCCGACGAAAACACCTCTGGCCCAGAGACAAGGTCGATTTCCAAAGATTGGGCGCGTCTACGTATGGGCTTTCACAAGTTTCACTGCCCTTCCGTGCCTATGCGCTTGTGAAGTTCTGTCAGCATGGCTCGAATGACGATATCGGCTCCAAATTTTCTGGCCTGAGGCAGCTAGCGCCCCTTACAAAGCCATCGTTGATTGAGTTTGTTCATTTTAGCATTTTGTTCAAGGTGGTCGCTATGCTACAAAGGGTGCTGTCATAAAAAGGGTTTACTCTGCATCTACTTTGGGACTGAAGCTTTGAAGAGCAGATGCTGCAAACTTGGCACGGTGGCTGGCGCGAAGGGAGGTTGTACAGCTTGTGCAATGCACAAACGACTAACCATGGAAGCACCTGCCTTTCGCAGCTTCTTTGGCTGCTTGGTTCTGGTGTCCAAATCGCCACCTGCGCAATGTTCCATCATTGCTGCATCAAGCGAATGCCATGAAGCCTTGCTGAAGGCCTGGCCCGGCATAGCGCGGATTACCACCGCGCAAATCCAGGAAAAGGCAACACACCCTCGGACAGAAGAAACACATATTGCATGTCCAACTCAATCGCCAACCTGAGCACGGCACCATGCGCCGATAACCAAGCAAAGAGCTTTGTGCCTGCATGATTGGAACGTTCCAGCCAATGATGGTTCTTTGTCCAACACACAAACATTGGATTTAGTGCACTTGCACCCTATCATGCCGACTGGTACTGATACTTTTGTCAGCCTCGAAGATGGGCCACCACCGGGCGACATGATGACAGCCATGCTTGTCCATCGTTAGAGGAACATGCCCACAGGAACCCATGCCAAACATCTGCCTGGCCCCTAGCACTCACCTGGAGACCCTTGTCATGAGCATAACGTTGCGTCTTACGTGAAAGCTGCCGAAAGCATCGAACGTCAGTCAGCGCCATTGCGGCCCTTGCACGGAGTTTATGTGGTTGTTTCTCCATTCTGCTTCTGCCAAATAAAACATCGCAGGGTCGTCTCTGCTCGCAGCTTCTGCTCCACTCGAAGCGCTCATCGTCGGAGAGGGAGGGTGCTGGGCGGCGAGGCCGCGATACCGCCTGGGCCGCAGGACTAGCCAGTGGACCACAGATGCCGACCTAGGGGTGGAAAAATATGTGCGAACTGCAGCACAATCGCGAGATTGCACGGTGAGGGTTCGCCACGCAGCATGGCAAATCCCCGGCAGCGGGCACTGGCGAGTCGGGCTACGTTCCATCGAGGAGCATGCGCCACGTGGGACAATCGCTGAGCGGTCTCCGCATCGCCCGTTCTCCGAATATTGTCAGCGGTGTCGTTCACACGGTATCAACACGTCCGTGGGCGCACGCCGCAGACGCCGAGGTGGGCATGTGGGGACGCTTCGGCAGTTGTCAAGGAGCTCGTGCTCAGTGCGCAGCCGAAGCCTTTTCTGGGCCCATGCTTGCACGAACGTTTTTGCTATGTTTGCAACCTTTTTCCCGCACCTGTATACGAGCCATTGGTACGGGCGGTCCCTGTGCAAACTGCAAGCTAATTGCGAGCAACCTCTGCTCGCGGTCCCGCAGTCAGTCGCTAGCGCGCCTCTGCGAAGAGCTCGGCCCGTCGCCTACCTGGGGGACACGGCGGCCACGGCGGCGGCTTCCCTGAGGAGCTCCGTCCAACGTCCAGCCCGGAACAGCTCGGCGCCGGTTGAGTTCGGCGGACGGAATGCGTGACCCCCAGGCCGACCGGTATAACAGCATGTGAGGCGCGAAAGTGAAAAGCTTCCAGCCGCGCACCTTCTCGTCAAGGATGGGTGCACTGCGAGCTGGAAGGGCAGCCTCGCGGAGGATGTGTTCCGGCGGCCGTTGGGCGCCTCAGGGTGAAGGTGGTGACGGCTACGCAACAGCGTCCCCGTGCAATTGGGGTGGAGGGGGCTTGATGAGGCCTGCATCGTGCAGAACGTCCCCGAGCGCGAGGAGCTGGAAGCCAGGCATGGCTCCAGCAATGTATAGCGTGCCCAGCAGCGTTGTGGCAAGGGTGCTTTGCAAGGCAACGCTCCAGGCACCACCAGCGGCGCAGCCAGGCCCAGCTACCGGCATTACCGGCGCTGCGCAGGGCGGCAGGACCGCGCTGGGCTCGGAGCACTACGAGCTCGGATACGCAGTGAAGCGATGCGCTCCAGAGCCCAGCCTCGCACGCAAGGACGCAGAGCCGCAATGGTCCAGCTTGACAAGCTCGGGGCACGCTTTCAGCGACAGCGATCACGGCACCGTCACGCGATGAGGCAGAAGGCTGCAGGCGCCCATCCCGTGTCAGCGGGGACACTAGCGGGGACACGCGCGTGAGCAGCACAAAGCCTCTCCAAGTGGAGCAGCCCCCTACGCCACAAAGTCAAGGCGGCTTCAATGAGGAGGATCGACGTCGGAGACGTATGTATGTGCGAACCATTGTTGCGGGACGACCTGGCCTCAGGTCCGACGGCTTCACGAGCAACGCGCACCCACGCGTGCTCAAAGTGCTTGTTTTGGCGGGCGAGCGGCCCGGCACAGGGATTTACAGGGCAAGCAGCATGGTGGTCACCGTATAAGCGTCGATAATTGCACCCCAGCCGTGGCCACGTTCGCCGCTTTTATGTGGGTCAGGGTCAAGGTCAAGGTCATGGTTTCGCTGTTGTGGCATGCGTGTGTAATTATATGTGGGCAGTTTGTGCTGCATAACTGTTGGAGTTTGGTTCCATAAGGTCTCGTAACTAAGCCGGTCGCCGCACATATCCAGAACCATGCGAGAAACTTCTGAAAGCCATGTTTGTTTGGGTCTACCCCACTTCCGAAGTCCATCATGCCATCGCGGCTGAAACGTCCCATCATACAAGAAGTAACACGATCTCGTTGCGCACACGGCTGGTGTATGAGTGTGGTATGTCGAGGATGGAACGAAAGCAACGGGCTTGAAAGGCATCAATTTTGCGAAGGTCAACTTTACAAAGCCAAGCTGTATGAAGGGAACACATCGGAAACCACAAGAGCCCAGAAGATTCTTTTTTCAAAGGCACCTTTTGTTTTTCTTCCCGCGGAAGTTTTTCCAGCAGCCCAAGGTCTCATTCGTGAGTGCCAACCTGGTCCTACGGAGGCGCTCCTGCCAAGGCACTATGGGCACTAGTGGGGCCCCTGGCGGCTGCCGATTACCGGAAGCTGCCAGCGCACGTCGGCGAGGACCTCGTGCAGCTCGGGCGCCTGTCCGGCGACATTGAGCTCCAACAAGCAGGGATGCGGTGAGGGCGCGCCGTGCCGCCGGACCAACGGGCAACCCACGCCGCACGCGCTGCCGCCCGCATGGTTACCTGCACTTCCGAGGCACGCTGCCTGGCGAACAACCGGAGCCAGGTGCCAGCTTCGGCACCAAACCGGCCTCCAACCTCGACACCGACGACCAAGCGGCAGCGGCGAGCGCGCACGAGCTCGGGGTAGGTCTGGTAGCGTTTGCGGCGGGCGGCCCTCAACAGCTCGACCGGGGAACACGTCTGCACCCGGCTGGGCCGCACCCGCCCGCGTCACGGGGAGGATAGTGGCAAGCTTGCTGCGCGCCATGCCACAGGGACAGCCCGTTCGTGACACTTTCGATGCGGCGGTCATCGGAGACCGGAACATCGATGTTCATGTCGGCCAGGCGAATGTTACCGGCGACCTGGCAAACCCTTGCCACCGCCCTCTCGAGAGGAAGGGCTCGGGATGCGAGCACACCGGAAGTCGCACATGCAGCCCCATGGTCGCCGAGAAGGTCAAGGCGGCCGCGGCAGGTGCACAAGCGCGGTGCCACGGGCAGCGGTAAGCGGAGCCGTCGTAGCAGCAGGACCCGGAGGAGTGGTGATGGCACCGTCACCTCGGCTGAGGTTGGGAAGATTGCAAAGGCGCGCGCAGCTCGTGGCCCGGCCTGCGACTGCAGCGCTCGAGATGCGGCATCGATGTGAAAAAGATGCAAATCAAGCGCGCGCTTGTCGCGGGCACGGGCAGCACACTGCTGCCAGCCTCGCTGAAACACCCCGAACTCGCGTTCTTCCTGCACGGGCAACGCCCGCAGCAGCGCGTCCCACGCGGGAGCATTGTAGCCTTGGTCTTGGAAACAGGCGGCCGCATGACGAGCAGGCTGCGAGGGGGGCCAAAACGCAGGAGGAGCCACGCGCACTGCAGGTCCCCAGCGGCGGGCAGGCGGGTGAGCAGTTGGTCCTGGGGACTGGGTCTGCACCGACTGGTTGAATACAGGCGAGGCCGGCGGGCTCCTCACCGGCGGCATTCCATACGGCGGGTTTTGCCTTGGTTCAAGCGTATGCGCGCATGGCGCCACAGCGCGTCTTCCAGGGCACCGTGCAGCACATCGGTGCGCTCGGGCGCTGACACGACATAAGTGTCGTCCAAGAATGCGGCAAAAATGCAATCATGAGCCTCCTTCCAGCGTGCGTCTGCAAGGAGCTGGTGCAGAGCTGGCGGCGGGCCAGCAGCACCAAACTCCGACTGGAGGGGGAGCTCCAAGAAAGTGGCAGCGAGCGCACGCTGCGCCGCAACGGAGATGAGGCCACTCCAGCCGGAAACCCATACAGCTTGGACGGAGTTGCGGACAGCGGCAGGGACACTGGCTGCACGCGCCCGGCCTCCTCGCGAGGAGGCAGCGGCTTCCTCAGCCTCAGCCCAGCGTCCGCCAACCTCGAGTCCGAAAACGACGAGGCGACAGCATCAGCTGCGGTCGAGCTCGGGGTATGTTTGCCGGCGTTTGCGTCGCGCTGCATTGCGGACAGCCCAACCTGGGTGGTTGTCGGCTCCGTCATGCGGGCGGCCATCTCGAGTTACCGGACTGACGAGCGTGGCGTCAACGGCAAGTTGTGCGCCGTGCCGAAGCGGCAGGCCGTTGCAGACGACCTCGATAAGCCGCGCATCGTGGACCGGCATATCGATGTTCATGCACAACCTATCGTCAAAACTTCGGTCTTTTGCCAATTCCACAATAAGCCATATACTTTCCCAGCATCCAAAACTCGATACATGAAGGATTCAGCTTGCCGCGGTTGCAGGCTCAAAATCAAAGTGTCGTCCGCATAAATCAGGTTATTGACGAGCGCTGGTGGAGAATCAAGGCCAAAGACGGATTGGAACTCCCGAGTAGTGAATGACCAGACGCCCGGACTGTAAAAGTCCTGTTGCTGTAAATTGTCCGGACAAGTCCGCGAAACAAGGGCAGTAAACCAAATCTCTCGAGAGCATAAACCGAACCGTCGGGACTGATAAGAATCGAAAGCTTTTTCCGAGTCTAGGGACCGCATCACCACAGTACCATTCCGGTCTGCCAACGTCACGTAAAGCAGTCTCCATGCAACAAAGATCGCATCAGCACTGCCACGCTTAATACGAAACACAAACTGCGCAGGTTAGAATAGTTTTTTGCACAGACCGCATCACCTTTTTAAAAAATTCGCCGTTACTGTCGACAGCGTCCCGTGGCTTTGCGAGTGCTTAAATCCAATTCAAGCATTCCGAGCACGATCCTAACAACCCACGCAGGGGCGCGGCATTTGGGCGGAGCCCTGAAAAGCAAAACCAAACAGGCAGCGTTGAACTGAACGAAAAGCTTTCGCAAGTGACAAACATGGCAACAACGAAGCTAAAAGTGTTGACTTTTACAACACGCACGTGCACGTACCGGCAAGAGCAACATCAAGGCACAAAGGCATGCAGTTTTGACTTCATGTCGGAAATTCAACACAAATGAAAACTTTTAAGAACTGGAGTGGCATTTTGGAGCGGCAACACCACTGGAAATCAAGTCTAGTCTTTTGGATGGCAGAAACTTTGCCTCTGGCAGTTGGAAAACGTGTTAAAAACCTCCGCATGTTTTGCGACGAGGCCAGCAAAACCGAAAAGCTAAGTGGATCTGCGCGGCACGGCTGTTTGCACGTGCACAATCCTCACAAATTTCCCAATCGCATTGCATCTGTACGTGCCATTTGGCAGATGTAGGAAGATGCTTTAGGCACTCGTTGGTGGGGCATTCGAGCCTGTGTATCGCACTGCCAATGCCAATGATGCCAACAGCCAACGACATGAATTCAGTGCTCGAATCACTGCCTTGACTTGCTTCAACGAAAGCTTGACCTGCAGTCTTAAAAACTTAACCCGATTATGTGAGCCTTCACTGAACTGTAGCAGAATGGCAGAATCACCAGAATGGCCAAAGTTTCCCTTGAAGATTTGAAGAATTTAGAAGATATCTGTTTTTCTTCTCAAATTTCCGAAAATCCTACTCTGATTAGGCCGAATCATGCAGCGGACCCAAAGCAAATCTAGCTAGATTTCACCCAAAGACCCTAAACCGCACAGTTCCGCACACTTCCGCGCAGTTCCGCGCACTCCGCGCGCTTCCGCGCGCTTCCGCGCACACCCCGCGCACTTCCGCGCGCTTCCGCACACCCCGCGCACTTCCGCGCAACCCCGCGCACACCCGCACACATCCGCACACAGGGGCCGCACGCTTCCGCACACTTCCGCGCACTTCCGCGCACTTTCCCGCACACACCCGCACACGTCCGCACACTTCCGCGCACTTCCGCCCACTCTTTGGTGATAATCTTGGCCACTAAGTCCTGCCCTGGAACCTTTCTACCAGAGCCCTGCCATCCGAATCTTCTTCCTGGCCACTGAGTTCTTGCCACCAACTGGCAGCCACTGCCGTCTCTCAACTTTAGCCTCGGCATTTGCCACGTCTAATTCGCGCTCTCCTGTCGCCCTCTGCCCGCACCGCAGAGCCTCTCTCTAGGGAGGGTGTTCCAGTTCTCCACTCTGTGATAGCTACAAGCCCAGGTTCAAGACATAGGTCAGAATTCGTTACTTTTGGGCACTGACGATCTGCGGGCCTACGGCCCGCTGCTCCCACGATCGTAGGGGCTCTAAAGTCTTTGCAAAACGGGATTTAGAAGTGCTTTAGGGGGGCGCGTA
>CAJNDV010035905.1:0-11844 GCA_905221635.1 Symbiodinium sp. CCMP2456
TGACATAAGAATTGATCTGGAACTGAATGCAGTGCATTTACAAGTCTTATACCACCCTTCTGTTTCAAAAGCGATTTTCGTTCCAAAAACACGCGAAAATGCAGTAAATATGGGGGCCCGAGAGCGTCCCACCCTCCAGGGTTTAGGGTTTAAGGGTCTAGGGTTTTGGGTTAAGGGTTTCGGATTGAGGGTTTAGGGTTCGGGTCCAATAGTATAAGAAACCGTATAGATTCATCGGGAGGGCCTATGGAAATTCTTGGTTTTCGGGCATTACCTGGACATCCAAGTTACCATGCACCCATGGTCTATATGGGCCAATACGCCATGTAGTGAACCGGCCGAAGGCAGGTCTGCCTTCCTACATAACTCCCTAGAAACTCCCGTTTCCGAATGGCAGGAGTCCAAAACCCCTTTAGGTTGTAGGGTTGAGGGGCCCGATGTTTCGACTAATTAGAGCTGCGCCCTGAAGCTCTGTTACGAAGGCCTGCCTAAGGCCCTATGTTTCAGACCCTACGCCCTGCGCCCGTCACATGCACAGAGACTACGCCGCCTGTGTAGTTAAAGCGCATTCCTGAACTTACGGTGGGGATGTCGCATTGGGAGCCGTATGGTTGAACACCCTGACCTAAACCCTAAACCCTAAACCCTTGCACATAACGTGAGGCTATGTTGGAACGTAACTGCTCCTTTGCTATCACTGCAGCATGCCCTGCCCGAATGCACTATGTTGGGAACCTCTGCTGTAGCTACGAGCTCTGGCTTGGCTTCTGAGTGATGCGGGCGTGTGTAGACTCCTGATAACAAATTTCTCGGTGCTGACTTTCAGTGGTGATGAACACACTGTGCGATCTGGCCAATATGGTCTGATTGGTACTGCAGTAGAAGGCCTATAAAGCCCTTCTGCCTAATTTTTCGGGCTGAAACCTGGCTTGATATGCAACCTCTGAGACGTCAATGTACCCTGCAATGCGGGCTCGTCCCTGCTAAGTAGGAGGCAAAAAACCCTTGCCCCCTAAGCCCTAAACGCCTAAGCCTCACCGGATGGCCTTAGGTGGAGACTCTGGGAAGCCTCAAACCGAAGCGCTATAGGCCCTCCGAAGCCCCGAAACGCCCGAAGCCTAAACATGCGCCAAAGAAGCCCGAAGAATTCTTAGGGTTTAGGGTTTATAGGGTTTAGTCTTAGCGATGTGCCGAAGATCGCAAAGCAGACAGGATCCTCGTGGATCGTACCGTTCGGAGCCTGGAGGATGCCAGCAGCACAGCAGAGGACTGATTAGGGAGGGGCTTAGAGCTTATAGATTTCGGAAACGGCCCCCTGAATCTACCCTCTCTGCTATACCCTATCTATCAAAAGGGCGCCTTTAGGGGGATTCCTGGTCGCGTTTGAAATATTGAAGGTTTATAAGGTCAGACTCTGGAGCTTGAGGGTTTAGGACGTATAGGGTTGAGGGATCGGCCCCCGGGAGGTTGGATTTGAGCCTTTTCAATTAGGGTCTCGAGCTTACGGTTTGGATCTCGTGTTGGTTAATCGAGGGTCTAAGGTTTCAGGTGTCAGCATTGCAGTCCCTGCTCAACAAAAAGGTGTCAGGTTTCAAGGCTAGCCATGTCTATTCTGGATCAAACGAGCATCTGTGAAGCTTCGTAGTGATGATCGCAGGGGGCTACAGAAGCCAAACGAGGATCCATACGATAGTACACCCCGGGCACCATCAGGTGCCTTATGCTCCATTATTAAAGCCTCATCCGCATGCCCCGAGTGTCGGGTGATATATACATATATATATATATATATACATATATAGATACGTTCACCATTCTACGGCCAAGCGACGAAAGGATGTATATTGCTGTGAAGCAAATAGCTGAATAGACCCCCGAATGAGCCACTTTCTTTGTTCCCCCCAGCACGTACTAAGCGGATTGAACCACATGCCTACATCATGCATCTTCGCTTCCTTAGTCCGATAGTCTGTAGCTCTCTTCCGGTAGATGCTCTTGGGTCCAAAGCCCAGGGGCCTGAAATGCAGCCTCTTGGCTCTGAGCCCTAAGCCCTAAACTTGCCGTGAGCTCTGATCTCTGCAATGCGAGAGGGAAAGAACCCTAAACCCTGAACCTTTCGGCCCTCAAGCCCTGAACCCTAAACCCCTGCAGTTTTTCGGCGGATCCGCCATGCGGGAAGCCCAATAAACCTAAAGCCCCATAAACCCTAAAGTGCTAGGCCCCAGAGGCCCATAGCACCAGAACCAAAAGCCCAATTAGATTTTCAGTCGTAAGGTAAAACCTCTCAGGACAGAGTTTTGTCAGAGTCGTATTATTATGAGCCAAAAATCGAGGGTTCGTGATTCGTTATGGACGGGTTCAGGTTTCCCACACTTTCAGGAGGTCTTGGCGCGCGACTCCAAGATCAACATGATGGTCCTTCCGGAGTTTTGGCTTTGGGCAAAAGAGTCCCTTAATAAACTTAAGTCGCTGCTGTATAAGATTTTAGTTGGTTTGTAGGGCTTTCGGGCTTTAGGCATTTAGGGTTTCAGGGTTTGTTTGCGAGTTCCCTAAACCCTCAACCCTAAACCCTCAACCCTAAACCCTAAACCCTACGGGGCCAAGCGAAGTTGCAGACAGTGTCACCCGACCTGCGACTATGGAACCTCGCCTGGCTTGTCCGAGGTGTCAGAGCGTAAACCGTAGGGTTTGAGGTCGTTGGCGTTTGTTGGGTTTTTTGCGGTTCACTCCTTCCGAAGTCTTGGGCCTTGGGCTTGCTCTTAGAAGGTTTAGGGTTTAGGGTTTAGGGTTTAGGGTTAGGGGTCGAGTAGGCAGCCTTTCACCCGTCTTTGGGAGCAGTTTGGAGTTTGGGTGGTGCGGGCGTGGAGTGAGTAAGAACCCAGACCATGTCGCAGAAGTGTACAGCACTTGAATCCACAAGTTGAGACCCACAACGTCAAGGGCTGCAGCATTTGCTGCATACTTTCCTTGTGTTATGCCTTTCTTTCAGTTGCCTTAAATGCGAATTGTGGAGCTTCTTAGTAAAGCCAGGGGTACCTCATTCAAATGTCTTCCTTATTGTCTAGACAATCCTAATATTTTTGGGTTTGCATTAGGTCCCGTATTTTCATCCTAAGTCTAAGCCTTACTGGAGGCCTGCGAAACCACCACCGGAGAGCACAGGAAAGCACCAACAAGCCATGGCGTTCCCTAACCCTCCAGGTACCTACTATATAGGGCCCTAGGGGCTCTAGTACCCTATATAGTAGGTACCTGGGGGTTTGGGTTTTCTCCTCGCAAGTGTTTTGTCTGCCAGGGTCTCGGCGCACCAGAAACCAACTGGTTCCAGGCATTTCGCACTTCCATGTTGTAGGTTGCGAACCCTTGTTGCTAGCGATGATATCCCAGGAGCACACCGGCATGTGGATGGTGTGCCAGTTCTTCTTGCGGAACATGCTTCCCCCGGACCTCGCCGCCGCCTAACACGTCGAAAACAGGTTTTCTATATCTACGAAGATAGCGGCTGTTATGCAAGATCCTTTAGGGTTACTATAGGGATTTATTCAGACTTGCTACAGGGAATCTAACGAGTCGATAAAACATGCTTCTGGTTCAGGTTTTGCTGAGCGGATCGGCTGCCAGGGGCAATTCGGGCCCTGAGCATCAGCACAAACCCTCGCACTGAGCCTTCCATTGTAACACCCTAAGCCGATTTCATCCCATAACATGACAGCTCCAAGCCCCCACCCCTCACACATAAACTATGTCCCCAAGAGCCCCCTTCCTAGAAGCAGCTCAAGAGGACTATGTGTGGTTCGTTTCCGCCTTCGGAAACTGGGTGGATGGAGTGGCTGACGCGGTGGCAGAAACACCTGCTTCCCGTCTGTAATAAGTAGAAGCAAGTAGAAACTACATGACGGTGACTTGTTGTTCGGCATGTCTTCATTTGTGTCCTGTATAGTTAGGGGCCTACTCCTTAGTCCAATGTGCTAACCACACGATATGGTTCACTGTTTAGGGCGGAAGGATGCGATAGAATCTGGGCTAGGTAGTAACCAACCCTAGAGGAGTCCTCTGAAAGAACCCTCATAATATCCTTACAGCAACCCTTATTGTAGTAAGCATGTCTTGCGGGTGCCAAGAGTCATCGGAAGTGCTGACTAATATAGGGGCTTAACTAATTACCAAAACTATTTTGGGGCTTCTTTGCTAAAATTAATGGGTCCCAAGACCCTGTTCTAATTATTAAGGGGCTCCTATATTACGCAAGGAATGCCCCTGCACTGCTGACCAGCTGCTGCAGGCAGGAGCAGGACCCTGGGTCCTCCGTAAGTACCCTTTTCTTTTTGCCGGTTTGGCTTTGGGAATGACTTATGGTCATTGGGCGTTCGCCCATTCAGCGCCTCAACGCCCCGCACGGCCTCTCTGGCCGACCACTGATAGACATCGCCGATGACTCCAAGCCGCACTTGGACACGGTTCTTGTTTTTGATGCGTTTCCTGAGATGTGAGCTGTGGCTTTGCAACACAAAGAGGTTGTTGTGCATGCTTCAGCTTCCATCCCAGGAATACGACCTTCGTTGTCAGCAATTTGGCAATGGACAGGGTGCATGTGATGTGCTGTGGACTGGATATTTCTACGATTCGCTTTGGCACTTGGCCGGTATATTTCACTCCTACCTGATCGAGCAGAACAAGCCCCTTTCATCACTCGGGTCTCCTGAGTCCCTTGAGGGCTTGTTCAACTTGTCTGTGCACGTCGATTACCTGGGTTTGACAGGCCGGGTGCGGCAGTTCAACAGTATTGAGCCGACCACGGAGCCACCTTCCTACGGTGACCGTGATGGCGTACAGCTCGTGCGGCAAATCCAACGGGGACGTGGGAATGAATTCGTCGAGCTGGCGCTCCGCACCAGTGATGGCATTGCCTGGTATACGGATTTGATATGGAGCCCAAGTGACAGCAGCAAGAGAGTGCCTTGCAGCAGTGGGACATGTAACATGGCCGCTGCGTGGGTTCCTTCCGACCGTATCAGCGAATGCTTCCCCGGGACCGTGTTCTCCGTTGAGCTCGGTTGCGTCTCTTGTGAAGCTGGAAGATTTGCTTCAGTCGGCATGTTAGAGTGTGAGCCATGCAACGTCGGCACCTTTGCCAACGAGAGCAGAATGGATAGCTGTCGTCCATGCAGCGCCGGAAGCTTCAGCAACGTCCTAGGCGCGGACAGCTGCGAGACATGCACCCCAGGGTTCTACGCAAATGAGAGCTCCTTGACATCTTGTGACACGTGCCCCGCCGGCCGTTATGGGCCCCAGGGAGGCCTGGCAGAATGTGAAGAGTGTCCATCTGGAAGGACCACTGCATTTGCTGGGGCCATTACGCAGGATGCATGCCAGTGCCAAGGGGAGCTGTATCAGGGAAGGTGCGTAGTATGTGTCGGTGACACTCGCTACGAAGAGGGCCAATGCATCGCATGTGGACAGGGGTTGATTTGCAATGGCAGTCGCACTGCAGATATCGAAACTAGGTGGCGCCTTGGAATCCTTTTTTCAATGCTCCTCATGGTTCTATAGAGGTAGCTATGCACAAAACTACTTTTGACTAGTCTTTTGACTGCCCTCTAGCCCTAAGAAAATCTAAAAATGCTCAGCCCAGGAAGCCGGATACTTTAGCGAGGCTACCGCTTCTTGTCAAGCTTCAGAGATCGTTTACACGCCTTTCTGTGCTGGGAGTGATTGGATTTGTTCTTGTGCCACTGCTGCTGCTGCGCTTTTTGTAGTAGTAACTGTCGCCATCATTGCAGCAATTGAAGTAGTAGAAGTATTGGTAGTGTTTTCAGCAGGCATAATGCAGGTGCTTTCCTGACCTTTCAAGAGTTGTCGAGGCTCCCTTCAGTGTCTACAAGTGCCTTCCGCCCGATTTGTGCCCTGGTGGTTTGCCGGGAACCTGTGCTGACGAGCTCGAGGGCGTTCCCTGCACTCACTGCCCAGATGGTAAAGCCTGGGACAATGTCGAAGGCTGCACAGAATGCACGCCTCTTGCCCAGATTTCACATTCCACCAAAAACTCATAAGGCGCATCGCCAAAATCTCACATGACGCAGGTTTGGTACCCTAAACCCTAAACCCTAAATACCCCTAAACCCTGTTTTCAAGACGATGAACCGACCTGCAAGTCGCAGAATCTGATTTCGGGGTACAATCAGGCCACTGAGCATTTTCGGCTGGATCACCGCCGCCTTGTTTGCGCTGATTTCTGTGCCGATGCTCTACTACATGATGAACATGAAGCAGCCCGCAGAGGTTTAGGGGGCTTGCGGTCTGACTTTCAGGAAGTTGCAGTTGCGATGGGACCAGTCGTAGGATCGAGTTGTGAGCAAATGTGGTTTGTAGCTTCGGCATGTAGCGCGTCGTGCACGGCTCCATGCACAGGGTACATGGACCAGCTGAGGCAAACCGCCAAAGCCACAACGATGCTTGCAACCTCGTGTGCGTTGGCCATGACCATCAGCATGATCCAGAGTCTTGCTTGCACCTCCGGTACGCAACCCTAAACCCTAAACCCTAAACCCTAAACCCCAACTCAAAAGCTCTGAGCCCAAAAATATCCCTAACCTGAAAGTTATACGCCTACATCCAACTACCCTGCCTGTAGCCCCCAACCCTACACACCAGTAGGGCTTAATTATCATTAGGGTTGAGGGTGGAAAACGGTACGTTACCCAATGAAGCTTTGACAGCCCTCCAAACCCTAATATACATTAGAAGCCTAAACCCTATAAACATCCCTAAACCCTACAAAGCCCTATATGCCTCGACCCTAAACCCTCAAAGCCCTATACATTATAAGCCTAGAACCTGAAAATCATAACCCACGATCCTGATATCCTAAGCCTCGCAAGCCTCCAAAAGCGCGATGCTGAAAGCCTAACCCTATAGGGTTTAGGTGTTTTGGCTTGGAGCTCGGGTGTAGGGTTTGGGGATGTTTAGGGATTTAGGGTAGGGCTTCGGGTTCGTCCAAGGAACGTGGGAATTGTGGGCTACATTTCCTTCTCCTGGCCGTCAGAGCAGCTTGGAGAATCTGTGGTTGGGTGTAGGCTTCGTTTTTTTTTTCAAGGTTTGTACGGGTATAGGGTTCTGTACGCGTGTTGTTTCTGAGTGTTTCTTTAGGGTTCCTAGGAGTTCTGTGGGGATCGAGGCGCTTCGTCCCTTATCCTCCGTTGGGTTGTGCAGGGTTGCTGGGCAGCCACCACCAAACCTGCAAAGGCTGCAGTGGATGTTTGACCTCATGAGCATCTTCACTCTGGATCTTCAGGCTCTGGCATGAGCTCATTCGGGACAGGGTTACGAGATCATGCCCGGGTTGCTGTGATTTTGGTGCGTAGCATCCAGGGCCAAGTGGGTGCGAGGCATTGGGGTATTAGGGTTCAGGCAATACTGGGCAGGCCTTTGGCCTTTTGGTTTATGCAGGGGGTTTTTGATGCAAGTATCTGGCTGTCTGTCCCCAAATCCGGTTGCAAAGAGGGCTTCGAGTCCCTGCAGCTGACTAAACCCTCTAATTATACGGTTTAGGGCTTAGGGTTTAAAGATTCCAGCTTGCCGGCATACACCCCAACCATGCGTGCTCAAAAAGGGGAAGCCCTCTCAAATCTGATTTTGTTGGCGTCCAGGGCCCTGCAAACTCAGCAGCCTGTCACGTGAACCTAGCAGCAGTTTTAACTTCCGGCACGCCACCGAACGCAAACAAATCTTGAATCATTCTGACCCTAACGGCCCCATGCTATTTCCGATGTAGGAGGTTTCATTGATTCGGGTTCCGCTCTGATATAGGGGCCTTAATGATTACCTGTACTTTTTTTGGGGTTCCTTATTAGAATTACAGTACTATATACCCCAAAACCTTATTCTAATTATCAAGCCCCCTACATTAACCCTAAACCCTGAAGTCAAAACTGGCTGAACCAAATCCTGTTCTGTTAAGGCCTCAGTTCAAGTTCGCGGCTGTTGTGGCTTGGGTTAGGTGCCTTAAGGCTCCATGTACCTATATACAGTGTGTATACTTAGGCCCAAAAGTATCGATGTAGGAACGGACTCCTTTTAGGATTACGTATATACTATTTCGGTACATGCTGCCTTCGGGCTAGGGCATCTTCAGCTCATAGAGTTCTGCACCGTACGTTTGCAACATCTAAGACTGATGGCTTGGCGTTTCGGGTTCAGGTTGCCCAAAGGGTCGAAGTACTAATATGGTAGCTACTTTGTAGGTATTTGGACCCCCGAAGTATATACTATACTATAACTTGGACCCTTTGGGTTCTGGGGCGTTGAGTGAGGTTGGGAAGCATCCTGCGTCTCCGAAGACCAGGTCCTGATCCCACAAGCCCAAGCATGGACTCAACATGCTCCCAAGCAGACTCAACCCTAAACCCTAAGCCCCGAACTGGCCAGGCGGTTGGCTTCGATTGCCTTTCAAGCTCACCTGTCTACAGTTACTGGGCTTTGGAGGACCATCCTTTAATACTTTTTTTTTGGGACCTGTTCCTTAAAGGAACCCATTATAAAAGTAAAAGTCTATACTTTTTTCTCCTTGGTTACTTCAAAGCCCAGGTTACATGATGACCTCGGCCATGTTGCCCTGCTCCTTGATCTGGCTGCTTCTCAGCTCGATATAGGCCCTAAAGTAGTTCCTTTTGGGGGGTTCATAGTATAGAATCCTATAAGGTAATCCCAAAAAGGAACGACTATGGGGCCTATGGGTGGCTCTTCAGGGCTTCGGGAGTGGGGTTGAATACATCGGAGCCTTCTTCTGCGCTGGGCGTAAAGGTCGGAGCCTGAAGGGTTTGAATAGTAAGTGTGGTTTAGGGTTTAGAGTTTAGGGTTTAGGGTGTGGTAATTATAACATACCCCAAACCCGAATCCAGGCCCCTAAATCCATGGCGAAGCCAAAACCCGAAGCCATGTCTGAAGTCTGAAGTCGGTTGTATCCTGGGGTCGGTTCAGGTGCGAACATGAGTCATAATATAGTAATAGTACTGATAAAAACCACACAATATTAATACCAACAATGATAATCATGTTAATGATATGAAATCTTTATATACTAAACAGTAGCCGTGCAGTAAGAGTAACCAGATAGTTAGAAGAAGGATAATTAGTGCACTCAGGATACTAACGTTGTGTGTTCCTTCTTCCGTGGGGTTAACTTTTCGGTTGTGTGGGCTTGCAAGGCACGGGTACGGCTCGTTGTGCGCAGGCGGGAACGATTGCAGGAAAATGCAACGCAACCAGCCATCCACACGGGAAGAACACATGAAGCTAGACAACCAGACAGAACCCATTGAGAAGTTGCAGCAAAAGTGCAAAGTGAGGATCGTTGTTCGGGATTAGGGGACCGTTTCAACACGAGTAGAATCACGAGCAATACAGATAAACGAGGTCATGCCTGGGTAATAGTCATTGTCATAGTGACGTAAACCGTGAAAAGCACAACTTGTGTACAGGGGCGAAAAGAGGCATTGTATGCGCAATTGCGAAGACAGGCTGATTTGCTTCTTCTTGAGCAAGCTGCTGCCATCGCCGTGGCGTTTCGAGAGCGGCAAGCTCGTGTCGACCATGGGCCAGTTTATGCAGGCCGATTGCGGTTCAAATCCTAGACCTGAATTAGCCACGAAGCCAAATTTGGATGGCTCATCGCAGCAAAGAGCTGGCGGAAGCCTACTCCTTTGGATCGCTGATAGTTGAACAGGAGCGTGCTGGCCGGTTGAGACATGGTACTCTCAACATCTAACAACCAAGCAGCACAATAGAAATACTGGTGAATAGTGAATGGTGACATTCATCGACATCACGACCGCAGTAGCCGCGTAGCGCCGGATTGGTATTTTTCCGAAAACTTGAGCAGGTGAGCTTCACGATCTACAGCAAGATCGCTTTGTCGCCCATGATGTGCTACACCCACCCCAATGGAAAGAGCGGCATGCTTCCTGGCAACTGTTGAAGGGCATGTTCTTGTTTGTTGCTTGCCTCTAGTCTCCATTGTAGTTCCTTTTTGGGGATACCTTATAAAATCCTCAATATATAACTGGTTAAACCAAAAAAAGGAACTACAATGGAGACTATAGGTAGTTTCTGTACACAAAGTGATGTTTCGTGTCAGTGCTTCCATGTGCTTGCACGACATACCAGGCTTGAGCACAATGGCATCTTCTGCTTCGAGAGTGAAGAACACACGCCCATGCTGCTTTCTGCAAAATGGGTAGAATGGGTAATGTACATATTTTCAAGGACAAAGACTTATTTAGACTAGTATATTGTTTGTTTGATTATATTATTATCATCAAGATTATTATGATTTGCGGCCACCGGCCCACCGCGCGATAGCTCTCAATGCCAAATCCCGCAGCTAGTACAGGGGCCGACATAACCAGACCAGAGTTTCGGGATTTTGATACTGAGGATCCCGAAGCAATTGTGAATAGTTAGCTCTGACTAGATAGTAAATAGTATGCGAGCCAGAGTTGGCCGGAAGTTCCAATTCTTCCAAAGCGTCATCTCCAAACTTCTATGGGAAGGACCCTAAGCCCTAAACCCTAAACCCTAAACCCCTAAACCCTAAACCCTAAACCCTTATTGAAGGGAGGCTCCTTCAACCCTAAGCTCTACACCCTGCCTATAGTCTCTATTGTAGTTCCTGTTTTTGGTTTAACCAAGTATATATTCAGGATTTTATAGGTATCCCCCAAAAAGGAACTACCATGGAGACTATAGGTACGTCCTAAACCCTAAATTCAAGGAGCCGTATCAGCATTGAAAGACCACTCTGACTGGAGAGCCTGGTCTCTGGGTTCCTAATGCACAATGCCCCCCTTAAGCCCGCCCCAAGCCCCCAAACCCAAGTAGCTTAAACCCTAAACAATGTAAATGTAGCTTTTCCAGGTCCAAGTTCAGCCGCAGCCATTTTCGGAAGCCACGGATCTGGGACCACTCGACAGTTAGACTGCTCTCAACACATCCAACAAATCCCCCGTTCTAAGATCCCTAAAAGCCGCTATAGGGAGGGTTTATAGGCATCAGGGTTTGGGGTTTTGTAAGCACCAGAAAGGGACACTTCTAACGACTTAGGAGGCTCCAAATTGAAAAACTCTCCAAAGTTGAATAATCTTGTGCCCTAAACCTTAAACTTAAACCCTTGTCGACACCTAAACGGGTTCCTTTCAAGGGAACCTGTTAAAGAAACCCTAAATCCCCAAATCCCCTTGAAACCCTCCGGCCCCACTCCAGGTTCCTTATCGGCATCCTCCTCCTGGCTGGAATGGTGCCTGGTCCGTGTGTAATGTACGGTTTTCCGGGGTCGGGTATACAGGGCTGAGGATTTAGGGCTTTAAGGGTGGGGCGCTGCGGCTGTAGGGTTTTCAGGGTTTAGACTTGTTGGCAGGTGTTGGTTCCTTGTAGGACTGCACTTCGAGGTTTGGCGGCAAGAGTTTAGGACGAGCACACGGCGAGCTCTCAGGATCATTTTCTATGCTATGGCCATCTGGGCCACAGTTGTGGCACCGCGGAAAGCAGCCTCCGAGAATGTTTGGCTACTGAGTGGCAACGGTGGGTGTTACTGTTGGAAAGGCTGGTCAGGGCCGGCGAGCTCCAATCAAGCGTAAAATGGTTTAGCATAGTGGGTTTTCACAAAAGTCATAACAAGAATTTCTAGCGCAGCTAGTCGTCAGCGCTATCACAAACCCTACTACTACTACTACTACTACTACTACTACTACTACTACTGCTACTACTGCTACTACTGCTACTACTGCTACGACTACTGCTACGACTACTACGACTACTGCTACTGTCACTACTGCTACTGCTTCTGCTACT
>CAJNDV010035908.1:0-15160 GCA_905221635.1 Symbiodinium sp. CCMP2456
GTTTATCACAGGAACGGAAAAGCTGTAAGACTGGCCTACAATGCAGCCCAAGATGGAACCGGAGCGGTCTCTGCTGCAACGCCACTGCGCTTGCTGGCACTCCGCGCGGATTTGCTGGAAGCACGTCCTGACAGCAAATATGTTCAGTTACTTCTGTACGTGATGATTTGTCCCCACCAAGGGCTCGAATTTCGGCAGATCATGCCCGGCACATGGAGACACATCGGCCCTGCTTATGAGAGCAAGTCACAGCTTCCAAGGCGCGCGCCGCACGTTGCTCTCGAATGGACCGACGATTTTCGGCCCACGTCTGTATCCCACCAGAGAAATTACAGGGAAAGGAATTTGGAAAGCACGTGGTGTATTAAGCCAGGATGTGATCACAAGATGTGGCTGTACAAATGATTTCGTGACCATCCAAGTTTGGTGGGGATGAGGTGGGCATGGAGTCCATCGCAGTCAGCCCGGGTCACCATGGCGATTTCGACGAAAATCCAGCAACATGAACAGATTAAGGAGTTTTGTCGCCTCTCTGCTCTCCTGCAACGCAAAAGCAGAATGACGACTCGTGACGACCCTGCGAAAGTGCAGGCTGCCATCGAGGACTAGGTAGAACGGAGTTTGAGCCGGGGATCGAATGATAGCTGCGGCTGCTGTTTGGGAGCCCATTCCAACTATGCACAGCACTGGACCTTGGGCGTGTGTCCCTCACCATGTCGTGGGTATTCAGACCACACTGATGGGCATGCAAGATGCTGATCAAGGCCTGTCGTCAGCTGTGATCCGAACATTTGGGGACATGCCTGCAACGTTTCAACGGTACAACGACATTGTAAGTTCCCAAAATGTCACGGATGTTGCAGCAAGAGCCAGATCAGACATAAACGCGTTGCTGTCGCGTTATGACTGGACGGATGGACATCTGATTTATCAAGCTTGGCTTGGGCAGGAGCCGGTTGATGGACTCCGCTCAAGTTTGACTTACCTTCGCGGCGCGGGGTGCTCATGGACTTGTGTGCACGATGCTGTGTCAAAGTGCCGGCATTGGACGTAATTCGGACAGCAGAGCCGCAAATCATGCTCGGCACGTGGATTTCACTCGACCCGACTCATGTGAGCCCCAGTAAGGGATCGTCAGAAGACGCGTTTGTGCAGATGATTCAGTAACAACCCGCTTCGTTGGGAAGTTTGGTCAAGGAGGCTATGGCAGGGAACCTAGAATCTGCGCCTGCTCGAACCTCTTCGCTGGCTCGGTTGCTGAAACTGGGACCTTGGCTTGTGCAGGGACTTTGCTGCCGTGGGCAACAGCCGAGTAAGCCGCGCCACGGCGTCCGCGGCTGCTCTGGCTTGTTTGGCTGGATTGGCTCCAGCGCCGGTTTCGCCTTCTGCAAAGAAACGTCCAAAGCCGAAAAAACACATAGAAGAAAGCAAAACACAACAACACAGGGTCAAAGGCCGGGACATGTCACCACGGTCTTCGTCGAGCAGATGCGTGTGCAGGGGCGTCAGGTGCTGCTCGAAGAAGGCGATCCACCTTTGCGAGTAGTCCCTAGACTCAGACGTAGCACGCGTGTTCTTGATGCCGATATCGAGACCATAAAACACCACAGTATTCCTCGGGACTGCACTTCTCAAGCTGAACTTCGCCTTTGCCGTGTCCGCGAATGGAGTCCATCATCTTATAGACCTGTCTGCTGAAGGCGAATATCATTCGAGCACAGTCATGCCACTCCATCGGAAAAGTCAATTGCCAAAACCACGCAGTTCTATCAAGTAGCTTGATTTCTGTGAATGATCGTCTCAGCTTTATGATAAACGCCGGCAACTTCTGAGACTTGCACCTGCTTGGTCGACACCCCACACAAAGCCTGTGCGATTCCACGACTCTGAATTGCCTACCTCTGCCTTCGAAAAACGCTCCGCCTGAACGTCAATGTGCAGGGAGGAGATGCCTGCATCCCACTGGGTGCGGGTGACCTGCCCGAAGATGAAACAACGACAGGACACGTTCGCGAGCAAAAGACAAAAAACAAGGCAATCATCATCTTCCAAAGTGTGGCAGAGTCAGATCAAGATTTACGTGGCATCCTACTGAAATTTGTCGAAGGGCCGTGCAGAAGGCAGGATATTATGCTGCATCTGGTAATGCACAAGAACACAGCCTTGCCCGTATGATTGTAGTCAAAGAAGTTGAAAGCCTTGGTTGGCTCCACCCCCGCAATCCATCAATCTATGTTCAACAGGCTCCATCGACTCCGACCAAGCTCCTGACCCTCACGAGTGAGCCACAGTTCTCAACAAGTGTCTCGGCGAATGCCACGAAACCTGGCTGGCCACGATCATGATAACATATGATCACATCTTGTGTCCTGCTTGAATCTAGCGTTGCATCCAAGCTGCTTGCACTGGAAATCATGGATTCTGCATCGTGATCACCTGATGTTAATGTGTTCCATTGCTCCGGATGTCCATTGCCGCAAGGAGCGCAACACGAATCGAGGCCTGACAGAAGCTCTGGAGGAATGTGAATGGTGCTGCCATCTCGCGCCGGCCTCAAAAGCAGTCCCGCCGTCATCAACAACCGTTCGCAAGGCAAGCAGAAGAAATGGCTGAGCTAAGCACATCTCCTGGACGGCATGGCCTGCTGACACACAAACCCACGGTCTCTCGAGCACTTTGCCGATTCTCAGTTGCTGGCTTGCCGCAGGGATACCCGGCACTTCAGGAAGAAGACCATTCCAGTGGTCACCAGATGTACCAGGCGATCTCTGGCGACTCCACCGCATCTACATGGGGCATCAAGGGCACAAGGTCTTCTCCGCTGACTTGGGGCCTGCGATCCACCAATGCTTCTGTTCCGACTTGGTGGCCTCGGCAGATGAGAGGACGAGGACACTTTGTGGGAGGTTGGTGGAAGAAACGGGACCCAGGCTCCTCCTTTGATGGCAGGCGAGTTCCATGCTGTGCGGAGCCACTGGAGCTTCCCTTCAGGAAGGAGCTGCCTTAGAAGACAATCTGAAGTCAACAGAGGCTTCCTCGGCGGCGGCGATTGAGCACCGGGCCGCCAGGCACAATACCTTAAACTGCCAAGCGACCATGCAAACTGCTGCAGACTGCCTAGACCAGGTCGATGCTTGAAGCGATTTCATCCATCCAGCACAGCAGCTCAGACTGCACGGCGGGTTCACATGCTCAGTCGCATCCTGAATGCAGCAAGGGCGCTGTGCTAGAGTGTGCTCGCAGTCTGCGGGTCGAAAACATCATCCCATTTCCACTTGGGTCAGCACGAGGCTGCTTGCACGCTGAGGCAGGATGGAATTTCTCCCCTTCAACTCAGCATTTCTGCAGGGTAGCTGGTACTCACGACTACACCACTGCGCCTGCCTGCTGTCCGTCAGAGACCTGTCTGTACCAGGATGTTTGCCGCCTGCTCAGAATGCTCCCGACCGCGAACGCCGCTCTGCGCCAGGGCCCACCTGGCGCTGGGGAAGGCCTGCGACAGGTCGAAACTGCGAAGGGCAGTGGACCACAACTGCGAGACGGGACTCTGCGGGCTCGGCTCGAAGTCCTGGCCTCGGCTCCTGGCATCCGAAAACTTGGGGCGCAGAGCTGGGCTTAACTTTTTAGGCTTGTGCCAGACGAGGCCTTGAGTTCTGGATGCGACTCCCTCGATGGTGAATCGGTGACGTGGTCGGCCTAAGTTCAGCGACCAACCTGCCATCAGCTCTCTGCTTCCTCCCCCCCTGTGCCAAGTACGCCAACCGCCATCCGGAGCTTCGCCTGCTGGACCAGAACAAGATACAAGTCAACGGTCGAGAGACAGTGAGGAAACTTACCTCGCCGGAAAATATTACCTCTCTTCTGTCCTCATTTCGTGTGGTGTTGCTACGACGTTTGCCAAAGCATTCAAAAATTGAGCCTCGTGGCCGTGGCGGCACCGCCCTGCAATTCAAGCTACAACGAAGATACTCTCGAAGTTGCAAACAAATCTAGAGCTGCCTCCGTGCTACTCCCGAATGCGTGGATCGGAAGATGACTCCTCTATTGGAACGTGAGGACAGATGCAGCCCATGCAGGTGCGGGCCCCCTTGCGGGCAGACGGCTCCTGCCGTGCTGGTGCCGAAGGCATCCGACATGAACACACATGTATTCGAGCAGGTTTGGATCCAAGGCTGACGTCTGTGATTAAGTGCTGGATCGCGTGTTTCTAGGGATGTTGGCAATAGAACTTCCATGTCTTGGCTTCCAACGCCTCTGCTGGGAGACAAGAGGTGTGCGGCGATCAAAAAGCAAAAACATCACAAGCTGTCATCGTCCTCTGAGGGTGAATTGCGCAAGCGCCGGGAGGGACTAAGTGTGCGACGTTCAGCATCAGCAGTTTGTTGGACAAGTCCTCCAGCGGACAGCCTCGGAAGACAACGCGATGGATTCACCGCACAGCGATTTGCTTCGTGATCGGTGCCACTTGCCATCATTGCAGTCCTTGCTGGAGTCTTTTTGCGAATAATGAGAGGTTTTTGGCAAAAGGACTCATGAAAGATCCTGTCGTGTGACAGGACGGCAGCATCGACTCTACTGGAGTCTGCTGCCGGTTGAATCATGAACGAACACGAGATCCCGTTGACACATAGTACTGGATGGGCAGGGTCAGGACATGGTTCAGAATTGTTCAAAGACTCGTTACACCTTGCACTCTACCTGTCAGGGCTTCAAGTCGGACGGGACTAGAACACAGCACGATGCCTTATGGCTGGAAAAGAGAGCTGTGCAAGAAAGTGAAACCACGCATCGCCACGTGTGCAACATCTCAAGCACTCCTTTCACTTGACGTTGACCTTCCACGAGTACTTACTCCAAAAAGTGATGCAACATGGAGAATTTCGGCGGCTCTGCCTTCGCCTCTGCTTTAACAGCGGCAAAGTCCCAGTCTTTCAGCTCCTCCAGAATGCCGACCTGCCAGAATGCAGTGATCAAGCCGCTATCAAAGAACAAAAGCTAAGAAGCTTTGATGGCAAAGCGACCATGACCGTGTGCTTGCCTGGCGGTATTTGTTAGTGAAGTGACCGTACCAGCCGACGAGAGACTTGAAGTGCATGTCCTCAAGCTCCTGCGTCATGCGCGAAGGTCAAACAAAGACGCCTCTGTCTTTATCTCGCTCTTTTTTTCACCAGGCTTGAAGGGCGAGCCTCCCGTTGAGGGACGCCGGATTATTGGCTGGATACATGGCTTGTGTAGCAGCCTTTGCCCCGACAACCCAAGAAGGTGCGTCCTACTTGCTACCCTCAAACCACTCTTCGTCCTTAACAGTGACTCGGCTGGCCAACCTGAAATCCCCGATTTTTTGGAACCAAACCGAAGCATGTACCGCGCACTCACTGCCCACCTGCCTGACGTCCCCCTAGCCTTGCACTGGCACTTTGCCGAGGTCGCGGCACCCTTGCAACCCCCCCAACCAAAGCCTTCACTGCAGTCACTGCCTCGGTCTAATCGCATGTTGCACTAGCCCTGGGAATTCTCGCTCTCCATTTTCCTCGCTGGTGCTCACTCTGTGAGCAGACAGTATCCGCAGGCAATCTCCTGCACCTTCCAGTCGAAGCGGTTGGCATCCTCTGCCTTCAGGGAGACCTCCAAGCTTGCAGAGTCTCTGACAGCGATGACAAAAGCAGAACGGCCTAGCACTCTCTCAAGTCTGATGCATGCAAGTAGCTGTCGCCATGGCCCATGTGCAATCCTGTCTGCTCATCTCATCAAGGCTAAGCCAAGGCTGTTGCCGCTTTGCCCGTCCTTTCCAGCCCACAGCTTTCCATATCCGAAGGTCGGGATGAAGTTCTCACTCGGAGATACCTGGCCGGTGGCCGGCAGAGGAGCTCCAAACTTGCCGGAGAAATGCGGCCAAGTTGCATCCACCACCACTCCGCAGATGCTGATGAGCATGGGCAACCTTCAATCTTGGAGGGCCGTGTCTGGTGTGTCACTGTCTCTAAGCTGCCACGCCACTGGACTCCATTCCAGCGCTGCAAGGATTCGAGGGTAAAGACGCCGTTCGTGGCCTGCAGCTCCTTCCACCGTCAAGCTGCGATGTGCGATGGATGAACACACAGAGTCCGTGAAGGTCGACGGGCAGTCCTCTTCAAACTGTGGCGTGAACTGGAGGCCTGCAGAGTCTAAACCAGCACGCTGCATCCGCCCCAAAGCATTACAGCAAAAGGTTAGTCAGAGCACAAAGCTGCAAGATGCCTCTGTCGTCCTCTTCCTCCTGCTGTGTGGGCGCAGCAGCAGCTGTCCTTGGTGGGATGCAAAAAGAGGCCCCCTACAAGCAGTCTAGTCCTCACAAGCGGAGGCGCCGAGGCCGAGGCCCTGGCTCAGGCTGACTCGGACCTTAGCTTAGCTTTCGGCTTCTGAGGCGGTCGCTGGCAAGAACTGGGAGCTCCGCGAGCGGTAAGGCGATTGAACAGCCAGGAAATCAATCCGCCCCGCTCCTGGCATCGAAACAGGTTCGCGAGAGAAAGGCACAGAAGGGCACTGCCTGCAACTTCCCGACTTTGGTGATATGGTGCAGGTTCCTTAGATCTCAGACTCTGCTGCGCGGCCCAACACAAGGTGGCCCCATCAAAAGGCGCTGCTTGCAGTAGAGGGTCCTTTCAAGGGTTTCTGGTGTGTGAATCTCCACCCAGGCTTCTGTGGCATCTCGCCCCAGGTACCTGAAATATGTGCGAACATGAACATGCTTACCAGCCGCCAACCACAAAGCCACTTGTCAGCGGGGCGCATGTCGATGGCATCCTCACCTCTTGGCGAAGTGCCACACAGAGCACTGATGCATCAAAAGTCTCCGCGGCTTGCATCTTTGTGTAGGTGTGTGTGCGCCGGGGGGACATGCAGAAACACGAGTTCTGCACTTCTCGCTTTGAGGCACTTTGCATGAAGCGCAGGTGCAGTGTCTAGTCCAGCCTAAAATAAACCTTAATCGGGACCAAGTCGCCGCCAGGATGAATCGGAAGAAACTTCGTAACATCCAGCACTTCCCCGAACAGAACCATCCAGGCATCATCCTGTTCAAGAGCGAAACGCAAACCAGAATTCAGATTTGGAAGTCTGTGTTGTGCCTTCGTGTTGTGCTTCTCTATCTCTTCAAGGGAAATTCCATCTGTTGAGGCACTTCTACCTGCGGCCCAGACCACACAAATCAGGCAAAGAAGCCATGCGATGTATGATGTTCCTTGACAGCCTGCCTGTGAGATTCCCCATGCTGCCTTGATCTTGCAAGCTCTCACGACAAATCCCTTCACTGTCCTGTTGTGGCTTTGTCTTGTCCTTCAGCTGTTCGACCCCTATGAGAGTATGTACGAGTAGGACTTCCTGAATGACAAGTGCGATCGGATGATGCGACTGCGAATTTGAGCCATTTGCCTGCAGACGTTGCTTGCTCGCTTCCCTTCGCCGAGGCTGGGCGGCACATGGCTGCGATTGGGCTTCTGGGCCTCGGGCCGGATCTCCACCGCAGAGGTGCCGTCAGCTGAAGGTGGCGTAGGTCTCGCTTGGTCGCTCGGAGCGCAGGCAGCGCGCGCAGAAGGAATCCTTGGCCGCTTCCCTCGTAGCCATCCAGAGTTGTTGCCATGACCACACGCCTGGTCCTCATCAGTAGCCGCTTGGCCTCTGCAACAGGAATTCCAGCTGCCTCATCCACGAAGAGGTACTGGCAGCTGCGCAGAAGATCCTGGCCTTTGCTCCCAAGAAGCTCGCCAATTGCAACAAATCTCAAGCTTCCGACCTGCCCAACTTCCAGGCATCCAGGACCTTGGCGAGCCACTCGTAAGTCTGTGTGGACAGCTCGGGCAGCGCGCTCCGCCGAATCAAAAAGCTGCTTTGTGGATTCCCTCGATGGCGAAGTCACAAGGATCTTCTCACAGCCTCGCCGCAGCAGAACGGTGGCTGCCAGCCCGAGGGCTGCAGACTTCCCACGACCACGCCTCCCTGAAATCAGCAGTGGGCTGGCGCTGCTGGTTTGCATCACGGCTTCGACAATGCGCTGCTGATCGGCTGTTGCAACTATATCGGGCGGGTCGCTCCGTCGCCAAACTGGCATTGCAGATTTCAGATCCAGGCTGAATGCCTCTTCTGAGGCCTGGTTGAGAAAGCACGTAAAGGATGGAGAATCTGATTTCCGGCTCAGGGCCTCGATCTCCCTGCACCACCACCCTCCTCCCGCACTAGAAACCTTCCAATCCTCGAGGTCGGGTGTGCAAAGGACAAGCACGCCTCCACCACGAAGGGCTCCGCAAACCGCACCAAAGGTGTCAAGAAAGTTTAGTCTCTGAACAGAGAGCAACGCAGCATCGATCTCTTGGCCCATCCACTCGGAGATCGGTGGCGGCTTGTCCGCCCTGAAATCCTGGGCCACAAGTGCCCTCAGCTTGCGGCCGCAACTCGACAGGGCCTCTGCTTCCATGATGCGAAGAAGTTCTCTCCCCGTACGTTCTGTCCATTCCGGAGAACCTGATATGACGACGAGCTTTCGAGGAGGCACAGCAGCTCGCAGCTCCGCAAGCACCGGAAGTGCCTGGGTTCTCCCGAGACGTCGCCTTCCGGACCCCTTCGCGTGGCTCGCCAAGCTCACAAACCGCCAGGACAGCTGTGCTCCCGATGCCGCCAGCAGAGCCAGAACCGGCTTGACTGATGAGGTTTGGCCACATGAGAAGCATGTGACCGGGCTGTGTGGAGAATGGTGCGCCAACTTGGCTGCACTGCAGGGTTCTCCTCTGATAACCACCGGCAACATGACGTCGATGCCATCTAAGAAGCTACTGGGAAACCTGGTATCAGAAGCAAGGCTCCGATGTTTCAATTCTCGAGCCCGGAATCACAAGCAGAAGTTGCAGAGTCACAGAGCCTAGAAGTCGGACTGGCCAGTCAGTGCCTATCATGGCTTAAACCTAGGCCCAACATAATTTCCGTCGGAGCCAGAACTGGACTTGCTGCAGCTCTTTCGGCTACATGTCCATCCTCCCAACAGGGCATTTCTAGAAGAAGCCCTTCCGGCAGCAAAATCAAGCTGGCACATGGATTTGATCCGGAGGGATTCCTTTGAAAGGCCCTCTAAGGAGACCTGAGCCTGGTCCGAATCGAAGCGACTCGGTCTCAGAACAGGGGAGCGGGCTTTAACCAACGTGAACCAAAAGAGGCCATCAGTGTTGATCACGTTGTGACAAAATTCCCTCCCCCTTCAAAACTTGAGTGACTCTCCCACACTTATCTGCGAGAGCCAGAGCTACCGGGGACGAAAAACTGCACCCGCTGTTCGAAATTCCAACGTCAAACGACCTGGTGAATCACTCGGGGCAGCCTCCACTCAACAAGCCAAAGCTCACAAGGACTTATCCAAGAACAAATTATTATAGTAAAAAAAGTATATTATTGTAGTATATTATTATAGTATATTACTAAAGTATATTATACTATATTAGTCTACTATATTATTATACTATTCTTACTTATTATACAGCTCACTTCCTTCTGCCTTAGCCACTTGCCGCCGTCTCCTCCACTGCCTTCGCCAGGACCTGCTCCACCTGCCCGGGCCCGGACATCCGAAGCTCTCAGGACTGTCTGGTGCTTAGTAGGGAATGGGGGAATGGGTTATAGGGACTACTATAAAGGACCTTAGGGGACTATCATAGGGATCCATTCCCCCGTTCCCTACTAAGCACCAGACAGAGGAGGCATCCAGCTGAAAGGGTTTACGGTTTAGGGAAGGATTTCGCAAAACCCATCTCAAGAGCAGGCATTCCGCCCTGCCTGAGGCGCGAGGTTTCTGACGACGTCCTCACCAGCGTGGCGTACAGGGAATGACCTGCCAGGGATGCAAGAAGCAATGAGCAGATACTGTCAACACTGATGTAGTCAGATGGAGGAGCGCACTCGTTGAACATTTCGATGATCAAAGGTCCTGAGTGCACCTGGCACCAGTCGAAATCCGGACTCACCAAGCCTTGGGATGTCACTGCAGCACCTTCGTGTGCCAAGCGCTCAATGCCGTGGTGTAGGTTTCATCCTCGTTCTACCACGTGTGCAAAAACAGCTGTGGTACGGATACTGAACTCCTTGTACGTCGTTGAGGCAGCCGTGCCGGATCCGATGTCAAAGACATGGTGCATGTAGTTGACCTTGGCGATCTGGCGATCTGCACAGTGACCCCCTGCCACTTTGCTGACGGAGGGACCTTCAGCGTGCCATTTCCGTCGGTGTCAATGACTTCCTGCTTCATGGCTATGGCTGCCGCATGGCTTCACTTTCAACATCCACCCACCAGACACCGAATGAATGCCCCAGCCCTTGTTCCGTGCTCCCTGTAAGGTCCTTGGTCTTAACACCGCTTGAGTTGTCTTCGATCACGGAAAACTCCACCTCGACAGGACTGGGGTGGTGGTGCGAGGTTCAATGCCATGCACGAATCCCCCAGTTTAAGCAGCGAGCTATTCCGGGCACACCCTGGCATGGGACAAGTTGTGAGCAAGTGTGATCGTAGGGGTGGACGGCAAATCAGACCACACCATCTGGAGTGGCAGCAGGGACAGGGACCTTGCCCTCCTTCACAGCTTGAAGCGCAGTCTCAAGGAACTGGGCAGGACCTGGGGTGTCGAGCTGACCGGTGCACCTGTCGAGCCTGGTTCTGGCTGAGATCCGTACTCTTGATGTACTCATCAAGTGGCCCGGATTGTGCTACCAGTTTGCCTAGCTGGCCAAACTTGACAATAAGACACAACCATGTTCCTAAGTACTGAGGACATCTGCCAGATCCATCCTTGGATGGTTGGTCCGCCTGTGTCACCAGTGGCAAATAAACTTCCCAATGCGCCAATAGCCGGAGGCAGAATGCACGATAAGCACAGGGAGCAGACGCGAAGCCTCGACGTCACAAGACTATGGTCCAAGAAGCCAAGTACCACTTCCGCGACCGGGCTTCGGCAAGGAGCGACTCTGGACAGGCGGCCTTGGCATCAACATCCACTTCCTTCTCCGAAAGCGAGTAGATCGCAGCGCCTGCACCGGCAACAGAAATGCTGAGAGACACAGAGTTTGTAAGCTTCACCCAAGTCAGAACGGCCTACGGATCCTTTGAGGCCGGCTACCACCTGCGGCAGAGCGAGTTTTGGCACTTCAGCTGGTGTTTCTGCTGCCCTGCCTCGACACCAGAGTTGCGTGCGGGCTCGTTCACAGCCCACATTTCAATCTGCGGCGCACAACATGATGCGAAAAGCTGAGCGCACTGCCAAACCCTCAACAGCAAAACCCATGTCGTGTTGTCCCCCGAGGCTGGGACGGTGCGAGGAGACTCGTGAAGCCTCACACATGATCGCTTCACCCCGCGCCCCTTGCGAATTCCCCGACTTTGCAGACCCGCATGTAGCCCGTTGCAATCGAGATCCATCTCCAAGTCTATTTGTGCGCGTGCGTGTGCTCGACGTAGAGAAAACGATATCGAGAAAGAGGTTGATATCCGAGCATGGCGCCGAAATCCCACGGCATTGCTGACTTTCTGGAGACCAGGGTCTCGATCGCATTTTTGCATCTCAGTTGTCAGGCTGAGTCACTCTGTTACATTGACAACATGTGGCAGAGCTTGGGAGGCGACCCAAGTGTTCGTGTCTGGATCGTAGCTGTGAACAAAATTCACGTCCACCCTGCAGGCAAGTCTCTGCATCACTGCATGACGAACAAACACACCCCACATAATCTCTCGTCTCAGAAGGAAGAACATGTCTACTAAGTATGCAAGCACTGTTCAGCACACGAAACAACCAGTCTGTGCTTAAGGCCAGGTCGATGGAGTCGATGGACAAGAAGTTACTGAGACCTGCACTCGCCACCGTAGTATCCACCGATAGTTGTTGTCACCAAGAAGGTCCCATCGTCTCTGTCCTTGCAAACAAAGCTAAGGAGTCTACTCCGTCCCGAATCAGTTTCAGATTGCAGCAGGTACTGCAGATGCTGGGAGTTTGGCAGTAACCTCGTGCTTGGCCACGTGCACACCGAGTGCTTTAGCAAACAAAGGCCTGATGCAGCGCCACGGCAGTTGTGACATGTCGAAAGATGTCGAAAGCTACACATCGAGTCTGGGAATGCGGCACTGGCAGGGGCTCTCGCTTCAAGGCTCCAAGATGCTTCCTGGCGACATGCTACTTGCGCAGTCCAGATTACTCTTAGTAGACATCTTCTGATAGGGCTATACATACGGGTACACCATGTAGTGCAGTAGGATGATGGATCCAGCCACTGCAGCAAACAGGACGTAGGCACCAAAAGGCTTCGTCAGAGAACTTGACCCTTGGTAGCACTCCAATCAAAGTCAGCATGCATTAGGACATTTGCATGGAGCGAGCACGCAGTAGCGCCAGCAGAGGCCGGCACTCATCCAGCGGTTCGGACATAACGCTTTTCTGCGATGGATCTGCTGGAGATGGAACATTGTGCTTCCAAGTAACCTGCCCGCGGATCACGTCATGTCCCTTGACAAGAGACAATCATTAGTGCTCTCCGCATCCTCAGTGCGCGACCTTGCTTCCACTTCCACCCATTTCGCTTGGAGGGCGAGCTCCGTCTAAAGTCTGAAGGTTCTGAGGCCAAAATGCTACACACAAGCTTGTTGCCTTACTCTTCGAGGTTGTGTCTGGAGCTAGGTTAGTTAGGTTTCAAGTCCACCAGCTCCTTTCCCAGAATGCGTGGTGTCACGAGACTTTTCGCAGGCAGACGTTCTAAGCGGTGCGAGTGCACGCACAGGCACCGTGTGAATCCCACCGAGGCTTGTGAAACTCGAGTCGTTAACTGAGGCTGCCCTCGCTACGGAGGAGCCCCGACAGCGCTTTACAGCGCCTCACGGAAGTGAGCTTCCAAAGCTCCGCTAGCGGGAAGAATCATCGATGAGGTCACGCCGGATTGCATCAAGTGCCTTTTCCTTGCTCGGCAGTGTCCGCTTTGTATGAACCAGCCAGCTTGTTCCTCATGTCTGAGACCGGCACAACACGTCTCATTTCCCAATCCTGACCGAAACAGACAAGCACAGAGCTTCCAATGAAAAACTGGACCGGATGTCAATGGCATCGCGCTAAGCAGGTGAACAGTCACTACGACGCCACGACTTTGAAAACATATCCCACTGGGCAGACAAGGAGAAGATGACTTTGGAGGGTGCGTGCACGTAGCATCGAAGTGATGCGCAATGCGCGTGCTCGCCAAACATATGCTGGGCAACCCACACTACAATCGACCTGAATCGCTCAGACCTGTCATTTCTAGACCTGGCATTGGAAAAAGAACCGTGAAGTCGAACTTGTGTCTTCTCATGCCACGAAACCGAGAGCGCGGAATCCGTGACTGCGTTCTCGTGTCCGGAAAAACCCCGAATCCATTTTGTTGGCTTCTGTCAGATCTCCCCAGAATCCAAAAGCTAGTCGAATCTCACCCGAGACAAGAACAAAGACAATCCTCGAAGAGAAATTGCAACATCAAAGACAACTAACACTGGCACCACTGGAATCACCGCCTCCAGTCCGGCCTCTCTGCCGTGCCTGGCGCGGAACAGAAAAGGGTGTCTAGAAACAATGAGCCCGTCTTCCGGCCTTATGGCAGCGGCGAGCTCTGTCGGATCTCTTGACATGAGCGCACCTGCTCTTCAATCTCTTGGCATAGAGGCGCTGCTCAAAGCGTGTTTACATATTGTGATGCCTTGCATTGCAGCTCGTGCAGCATCTTGCTTCTCCTCCTTTGCAAGAACCTTCTTCGCACCTGCAGCACATGAATCGAATCTACCTCCCCACACCGTGACACCGGCATGCATCGCTCGGGCTGCAGCCCTCCAGCCGATCGAAATCAGGAGACCACTCTAAAGCTTCCTCGCAGTGTCCGTTTAGCAAGCCAGAGAGTGTCACCAGAACATTCAGCTCTTAAGGTCAACACTTCCACAGCTGCTCGTAGCTTGTGGGCGGCCACTTGTCCAGTCAAAGCCTGGCGACAGGAAGGGCACATAAGAAGGTTAGGAGCACGATAAAGTCGAAAAGAAGCTCGAATCGAGCAAACAGCCGTAACATGGACCGTCATCACTGCAGTCACAAGCAAGAGTCGCTAGCATACAGTCTTGATAACGATAAATATGCAATGACCATTGCACTGCACCACTAGCCAAAGCCTTCATGAGAACACATAAAGTTATTATCATCATCACAGCAACCAGAACACGAACCGTGGCAGCAAGACTCCGAAGCCACACCACCTATGACAATAACCTATGTGCAACAACAATGACGACTCCAAGACTAAGAATAAAAGAACGCATAAGTAATACTAAGAAGACCAAAGACCGACAGGCCGACAGACCGACAGTCGGACAGACAGACAGATAGGGCCTGACACGCAAGTAAGTTACTGCGCTCGCTTGTGCAGGCTTTGCGGTTTGGAGGCTTTCGCCGCGGATTCAAAGCGCTGCCAGGATCGGACTTTACTTAACTTTACTTGGGCAAAGGGGGTGGGAGGTGGGGGGGGGAAGGCTGATTTCGTTCTGGCGCCGCCAACTTTGTCTGAAAAATGGGTTGTTTTAACCCACGCCTGCCAGCAAAAGTCAAGACAGTGCTCGGGTTTGGGGAAGCCATGGGCTTTGAACCCATGCTGCCGGCAAAAGTCAAGACAGCGCAGACATGCCTCTGAGAATTTATCTGCACTTTCTCGACTTTTGCTGGCAGGCGTGGGTTAAGAACCCATTCACCATAAACCTGGCTTCCAAAAATCCCTGCGGTAACTTCCCAGCGTGTGACCAGATAAGTAGAAAGGTAGATAGGTAAGGTAGATAGGTAGATAAACAGATAGATAGATAGACACATAGAGAGAGAGAGAAAGATAGATTGACACATAGATACATAGATAGATAGATAGATAGATAGATAGATAGACAGATAGATAGGTAGATAGGTGAACACATAGAAAGATAGATAGCGAGATAGACAGACAGATAGACAGACAGATAGCTAGCTAGACAAATAGATAGAAAGCTAGATAGACAGACAGATAGACAGGTAGTTAGACAAACAAATAGAGAAATAGATAAGTAGATGGACAGGCAAACAGACAAATAGACACATAGAGAGAAAGATGGGTAGGTAGGTAGGTAGGT
>CAJNDV010035908.1:15260-62945 GCA_905221635.1 Symbiodinium sp. CCMP2456
GTAGGTAGGTAGGTAGGTAGGAGGAGGTAGGTAGGTCGGTCGGTGAATTCTAGGCAGGCAGGTGGGTAGGGAGGAAGGTAGGTAGGGAGGGAGGTAGGTAGGTAGGTAGGTAGGATGGTAGGTAGGTAGGTCGGTCGGTCGGTCGGTAGGTAGGTAGGTAGGTAGGTTGGGGTCGGTAGGTCGGTCGGTCGGTTGGTCGGTCGGTCAGTCGGCAGGCAGGCAGGCAGGCAGGTAGGTAGGTCGGTCGGTCAGGTAGGAAGGTAGGTAGGAAGGTAGGTAGGTAGGTAGGTAGGTAGGTAGACAGGTAGACAGATAGATAGATAGACAGACAGACAGACAGACAGATAGATAGATAGATAAACAGTAGGTAGGTAGACGGGTAGATAGATAGATAGATAGATAGATAGATAGATAGATACATACATAGATAGATAGATAGATAGATACAGAGATAGATAGATACAGAGATAGATAGATAGATAGATAGATAGATAGATAGAATGATTGAAGTCTGCTGTCCCTCCCTGCAGCCGTTTACTTCAGTCGGCTACAACATCTTTAAAGTTGTTCTGTGTGCTATACGAGCAGTGAGGACCATAACAGTCCTCACGAGTGATACTTGAATACACGATCTTGCTTGCACAACGTAAACAGTCAGAAATACCTAGTACTAAAAGTCGTGGACGTACATACATGACAACCAAAAAACAACCTCAGTAGCAGGAGCAGAATCAACTGCAACAAACAGTCATAACCAGGCAGACACCAGTATGTCGGAAAAGATTCTCACAAAGATCGACAAGTAATGATGAATGCTAAAGAGTGAATACAACTACTCGGAAGGGTGGTGTTAACTTACATCGGGGCATACACATATACATCATCTCCGTGTGGATTCGAATTAGGCACGTACACACGAAGAGATAAAATGCACATCAACCGGACCCACATTCCGACGGTAACCGCATTTTGATATCGGTTGTGGCAACCTCAAAACCTCAGGTGAAATCTCGCAGACAGTGATGTGTTTTGGCAGTGAGCTTGTGGCTGTGGCCTTGTTGTACCAACCGCCCTCCCGAACCACCCGAGATCCACGTGCCAAGCATTGAGTTCCCAAATCTGCGGTCGAACACCCCAGCAGCGGGTTCCGACCTAAGCCTCAGCCATCCATCTGCGAGCTCAGGAATCCAACTGTTGATTGGAGATGTACTATGCCCGATCGTGCCCGGTTCTGCTTAATCGGTCGACGTTTGGATTCCTGCACACTACACAACCTCGGTGAGGGCGCTCAACTGGTTGAGGTTCACATGCATGCCACGCCCGGTCCCGAAATGCCAAAGCCCAGTGCCGACTCTGTTTGAGCTGTAGCTCGCCGTGGGTTAAGCCCTTCCGCCTACTACTGGTAATAGTGACACCTTCCATCTGGCTCTAAACAGAGTCATTATTACTATTGTTATTACTATTACTAGTATTACTACTATTACGATTCCTATTACTATTACTAGTATTATTACAATTACTATTACTAGTACTATTACTATTACTAGCAGTAACGCAGATGAGAGATCATTGGAGAACTCCCCGGCCTGCAGCACCAGCTCCTCGGCCAGAACTCGATGTCCTTCTGCTGCCTCCTCCGAGTCCTCCATGTCCTCAACTGACCTCTGATACAGGGTTTAGGGTTTAGGGTTTAATTTGGGATTTAGGGGTTAGGGCTTAGGGTGTAGGGTTTAGGGTTTAGTGTTTACGGTTTAGGGCTTTGGGCTTAGGGTTTAGGGTTTCAGGTACTGTGGCATATTCGACGATGGGAAAGGACACGGAAGTTTCATGAGTGTAAGGAACATGTGGGGCCCGTATTACGAGGAGCCCTTCTCGGAAACCCATGCCCGCAAGCTCTGAACGCCAGTATGCTATCTGGCCACTACCCGATCTGCATCTCACCTGGGGGAGCAAAGGACTCAATGCGATGCCATGGGTTGCATGACGGACGGAGGTAGAACGTTCGGCCAGTGAAACAGCCCATGAAACGCACTCAGATCGAGCGGAGCAGTGTGTCTCGATTTGCTGCCACATGAGTTTCGCAGCTCGATCTACCTGGTGATTGCCGAACTTTCTGAGGATCCTGCTCTGCCAACCTCAAAGCTTCTTTCAAAGCCTTGGCGGCCGTGATACATGCAGCTGAACCAAGTCTTCACGCACTAAGCTGAACACACCTGCACCGAACAAAAGCTTGAGCACACTGCTGCTATGTCCCTCTGGTCAGTTGCCTTCCAGGTGTACTGGACAGTCTTTAGAATAGCTGACTGGCTTGACGGGTTTGCAGAAAGCCTTCGCCAGTTCAGCTCGTGCTTGTTTCTGGCGCTCCTCCAGGAGGGCCTGAAGCAGTAGCAGATTTGAGGATGTGCCCGTTTCGTGAGGTCACGGAGGTCAACGGTAGCCCAAAGGACTGTGCGCTGCGACATGCTTGCCACACTACAATGGCACAGGAGCACCAACCAAAGAGCCACCTCCTCATATGGTTCCAGCTCGTCCTGCCACAGGCTTTCTACAGCTTTGACTCTCCAGCACAAAATTGCATGCGCCCCGCCTCCTCCAAGTCCTGTGCAAATTTGAGGGCCTGACACTAGGGACACGAACAGCAGCTCCGTTCAACAAAGCAAAGGCCATGCCAATACTTTGTATCCTCTTGTACCCTCTCAAACGGTCTCTGACGCTGAAAACCCACCTCCACCAGTTCCTCTATGTTTCTGGATTCCTCTGCCTAGGCGAGCAGAGAATACCCGCACTCGTCGCTCATAACATGAGACCAATGACTAGTATGCCAATGATGCAGATCTTGACCAGAAGGCATACAGTTTGTAAGATCCTACAAGAGATTTTGCAGCAGGAGAGGGTTGACAACCAATCCGACAAATCTCGACATGCGTTCAAGACCAGACGACAAAATTGAGTTCTGCGCGACACATCTCCCGACCACAAGCCTTCCCTGTCCCTGAAATCCGTCCAGTCCGGCAACACTACACTTCATTCAGGGCAGGATCTAGCCGATTGTCTAGCCCGGACGGATGTATGCAGATGCGTGTGCATCATATATGTATGTGAACATATATATATATATATATGTGTATGTATGTATGCATGTGTATATATATATACACACATGCATACTATGAAGATGTATGCGTCCTCAAGAAGAAACAACAGACTCACTCCCAAACCACAACCCCCATACGTAAACCCAACCTAAAGCCAGAACAACAACTTCAATACCAAAACCTAAAATCCGGAAGCTTGGATCCTCCCCAGACTTTGAATCATGACAAGTTAAACACTAAACCGAAAAATCCGCGAACCCTCAACCCTCGCTAAAACCAAAGTCCTAGACATTTATACACTAAACTGAACTGAACCATCCCTCAACTTTAAACCCTTTCCACCAGTGAAGCACTAAGCCCGAAAATTTTCCCTACGTCAACCCCAAGTCCACACACCAAGCTCTGAAATCCGAGAACCTTAAACGCTCGCTGAATCCCTCTCTACACCCTGAGTCTTAAATAATGAATGACACACTAAACCTAATCATCTGCAAGCCCTAAACCCTCCCCCAAACCTTAACATGCCCTCTAGCCTACGTCCTGCACACATGTACGCTAAGCCGCTAAACCCTAAAAATCCGCGAACCTAAACCTCACGTCCTACACTATCTGTCTCTAGGCCCTCCAATCCCCGAACCCCAAACCCTCCGAGCCCTTAACGAATCCTCCTCCCTACCCCTATGTCCTGAACATCTCAAGACTACCGAGCCTACACCCTCCCTAGACCTTACGTCCTACTCGACTCTAGGCCCTAGAATCCCGGAACGCTTTACCCTCCCTAAACTTTAAGTCCTAGACACTAAACGCTAGATCCTAAACTCCGAGAACCCGAAACATTAAATCCTGAACGTTTAGACCCTGGATCCAAAATCCCCGAAACCTTAACCCTCCCTGCCCCTAAGTCCTAAACACTTGAGAAACAATCATCAAAAGCCGCGAACCCTCCCTGAACCGTAAATCGCTAGACCCCCAAATCCTGCACATGTACACGCTAAACCCTAAACATCCTCGAGCCCTAAAGCCCTCCCTAAACCTTACGCAGCCTAGAACCTATACCCTAACATCCGAGAACCCTACACCCTCCCCCAAACATTTTTAAGATTGAAAGACTAGATGCAAAAATCCTCGAACCCTCAACCAACCCTCCCTACCTCCTAAATCCTAAACATTTCAAGACTAAAACCTCAAAATCCGCGAACCCTCCCTGAACCGTAAGTCGCTACACCTTGAATTCGCGCCGAAATCCCAAGTCCTTCACATTTACGCTGAACCCCAAACATCCTCGAGCCCTAAACGCCCAAAAAAACCTTACGTACCCTAGACCCTAAGCCCTAAACCCTAACATCCGAGAACCCTACACCCTCCACAAGCATTCTTAGGAGTAGAACACTAGATCCAAAAATCCTCGAACCCTTAACCAACCCCTACATATTTCAGGACTAAACCTCAAAATCCGCGAACCCTCCCTGAACCGTGAGTCGCCAAACCTTGAATTCCCGCCGAAACGCCAAGTCCTGCACATTTACTAAACCTCGAGCCCGGAACCCTCCTCAACACCGAAGTCCTGGACATTTAAACGCTAAACCCTAAAATCCTCGAAGCCCAAACCATCTAAACTTCAAACTACAGGATTAAATGCTAAGCCCTAACATCCGAACACCCTGCACCGTCCTTGACCCCCGAAACTTGAGAATCGGGTCTCTGGCGCACTGACCCTTGCCTTTTCTGTCATGTTTTCTCCCAAACTTCCCCAAAAGCCACTTGCCGTGCTCATAGCCTTTGAAGACTCAAAAAGCGCCCCTGTTCGCAGTCAGAGAGCACGGCAAGTGCCCAGTACGGCGCTGATAGTCCATCAAAGGGCGCCCGTGACAGGAGAAGCCGCGAACGGAGAAGATGTCTTAAGGATTTAGGGTTTAGGGTTTAGTCTTAAAGTCCATGCACACCTCCGACGAACCTCTAGACTCAGGGCACCGACGAGTGCCCGCCTGAAACCTGCCCTTGATTGCAAACTCCATTAGGCCTATTAACTACGCAAGTCTATTGCTCACAAGATGCTGCTCTCAGCTTCGCGAGCGCAGTTTCCCTCCACTCCAATTCTTGCAAGACCTCAGCAAGCATGCCAAGCGACTGCAGCAAAGGGTTCATGCCGCAGCTCAGCGGTGCAACTGCGCCTCCTCGGCGTCCGCTATGTCGTCTTCATCCACTCGAGCATCCTGGACTGTAGATGACCAGCAGGAAGCTCAAAGCATTCGATGCTGACCAGCCTTGGCCCATTTGATGGCCCATCGAAGCTTCTCAGCCTGGCTCATTGGAGTTTCACCCTCCGGATCAAGCCGTTTTGCCCCTCAAAACCGACAGGCCGGCATCCCGAGCATCGACGGCATCTTCTAGCTTCTCTGCAGCCTGAACACCGGCACAGTTCAAAAGACGTCAAGGCGTCAAGCAGTCGCTTTTTGCACATGGTCCTCGTCCCGCTTCTTGATCTCCTTCTGTGCCTTTAGCCGTCTTTGCGTGTGTGGGCAGGAGCTGGCTGAAGCTTGCGGAGCGAAGAACTTGGTCCCCGGCATCGATGGTCTGCTTCATTTCCATGTGCGAGAGGCCAGCCTTACATTAGCCAAACGAGCATCTGGCCCGTGTTTTCTACCGTGACGGGCAACCATTTGCGAATGCATTTGTGCGTGCCTTCAGTCTGAGAATCTGGACCTTTGGTATAAACACGAATTTTACCACCTCCGTACTTTCGGCGCTGGCGCTTTTGCAGATTGAATAACGAGCATGACGAGAAGCTTACTGTCCTCTTCACAGACCACAAGAAGTGACTGGTTGTCTTTCCCAGTTTCCCCGGCGACACCCTCTGATAATTGCTCTCGGACATGGCCCCGTTCCCTATTCACTGACCGTGCCTTACTTTACCTCTGCCGTGCCATTTTCGGTTTCTGCCTCTTGTGGTTGAGCGCCTTCCTGAGCTGTTTGCGCTGTTGGAACCTGATCCTTAACAACCGCCCAGCGGCGAGTTCGAAGCTCCGCTGGAGAAGTTCCATGCATATGCTTGCTTCAGCTGATATCTGCAGATGCTTGTAACTGCTCGTACGCTCAGAGTTTTGTGATTCCTTCTTTCTGACCTTCGCCCAGATAGAAGACATGTGACGTAACAAGCCCCCAAGCACCAAGCAAACCATCTCATGTAACACGCCTGCATGGCTGACTGGGACAAGCCACTTCCTGTGCTTTTTCAAGAGCTTCCTTGATGTGATGCAGACCTTCGAAGCAGATCGCTGTCGACTAGATCTGTAGCATTCCAAGAGTAAGGCAGCCAGTTTGACTTCGCGAGGATGCTGCTCTTTAGCTTCCGCGCTTGTGCCAAAGCCTCATGGCATCGAGAGCACACTGCCACAGCCATGAGTAAGATTGAGCAAGCATGCACGGCCCATGCAAAGCAGCAGACACACCCTTTTGCTGTGAGGACCTAGGAGCCGGCATAGCGGCTGGAAAGTTCGAGGGGTCAACACAGGGGGCCGGATAGCTGTGAGCCATCTGAGGGAGCTTCCAGGGTTCGTGGATCTCCTCCGTCAACGAACGAAGTTCCGGAAGCCATTTGCGCAAGTAGTCACCGCTGGGATCGTACTGATGAGATTGCTTGACCACATTGAACCTGTTGATGCGGCCACCAAACAAGCCAGCTGCGGAAACCCAGTTACACCAGTTGGAAGTCACGTCGTAGTCTATCAAGTATGTTTCAAACCATCTTGCACCACGTCTCCAATCAACCTTCAGGTCCCAAATGAGGAAGGACGCCACGTTTTGTCTTCCTCGGTTGGACATCCATCCAGTCTGTTTTAATTCTCTCATGTTGGCATCCACCAGTGGGTATCCAGTGCTTCCAGCGCACCACATAGCAAACTCCTCATCTCCACCAGACCAGTCAAGACTCTTGCCAATTACACCAGTCGCTTTAAAAATGCGGCTTCCATACTTCAAGGCCATAAAGCGAAAGAAATCACGGACGAGAAGCGCAAACAACAGCCAATATGTGGAAGCACTAGCAGCCTGCAGCTCCTGCTTTCGTAGTGCCTCAAACATTCGCCTGGGCGAAAGGCAGCCGTTTGCCAACCAAGGGGAAAGTTTGGTTGAAGCATCAAACTCCAGCATATTGTTTTTTGTTTCGGCATAGGTGGCCAGCGGCCCCAAACAATAGTGCTCTAGACGGTGCAGGCCGGCTTTCTCACCACCCTCAAACAGGGATGTGGGCACATCGGCATCACAAGACTGTGATGGAAAATTCATGTCCTTCCATGCCTGCTGATTCTTGGAGTCCTCCCGAAAAAATTCGGAGGGGGGCAAAGATCCAGGCTTGAGATCTGGCAAACACGATCGAATCGATAAGCTCGTCGTCGGCTTCGGCAGGTCGCAATATGCCTGTGGAATGGCGTTGCAGGCACATTTGAGCTCTGGAGCCACGGCATTCTTGAAAAGAGTAAAGACATCCGGGAGGTTAGACAGATCCTTCTCGAAGGGCAAGTCCTCCAGGTGAAGGAGCGTAGAGCCCCAACAATACTGCATTTCCACTTTCATGGCCTCCAAACGATCGCGCAGACGCTGATCCACCGCTTTCTCTTCCGCAGTGACCTCCTCCTGCGTGACTAGGACGGAGCCCTCGGGGAGGAGCTCGGGCAGGAGATCCTCGGGCTTCCCGCTCCGGAGAAGCAGGTCGGAGCCCAAGCCGCGTAATCTCGCCTTCAGGTCCAGCAGGGACTCGAAGAGAAAGCGAGCCCGCAAAGCCCCCATTCTCTCAGCACCGGAAGGCCATGTCAAGCTCCGTGTGTCCAAGACATAAATCAGAAAAGTTGGTAAACCTGACCTCAGTTGAAGAGGCAAGCGGACTGGTGAATCAAAGTTGATCAAAGTTGACAATTGGTACTTCCACCCAAATTTCTGCCACTGCAAGAAGGCAGCTTTTGAGATATCTCGGCTACCCGATGGAGAACCTGAGATGAGTTCTCCACTGCCGAGATCCACGACACTTCATTAGCTGCACCACCAACCACCCTGTTAGACGAACTAATTCGGTCACCCCGACATGCAGACGCCTCGTCCAAACGATACTTGCAGCGGAAGAACAGCAGAATCGTGAGTGCGCAGGTCGTTGCGCAGCCACCCGCACACCAGCGGCAGAGAGGCCATGATGCTGTTTTGAAGAGCACATGGGACGTCCAAGTATCCTATCAGGCGAAATTGACTGCAGCTGCGGCCCACTCAGCTCCCAGCCAAATCCGAAGCAGCAGGCATCAGGCAGGAAGAAGGTTTGTTTAGACTGGGCTTTTCTTCAAGATTTTGCGCCACAGCCATCGACTTCTTTGCTTCGATATTAGCATGGTCGCTTCAGATCTCAGCTTTAGGACTGAGGATATGCGTTTCTCACTGCAAAGGATTCTTCAGGGTGCTAGGCCCGGGAGAGCAGGTTGGAAAAAAGACCTACGTGTCGTGGAACACAAATGACGATCCGATAAGAAGCATGTACTATAGCAAATATAACATACTACAATATACTACTATAGTACGGCCGCATCGGAGTATGTTGGGCGGTTGAGCACTCAATGTCCGATCTGGGGCTGCAGCTGCACATGCTTGCAACTTCTTCTCTTGTTCGGCAAGTGCCTGGCCACTGCATGCAGCAAAGGGCACCGAAAGGACAAAGCCAAATGCATCCTTCCCGTAGCATGTAATCTTAAGGTGATTAGCGATGCACTTTCTTCGGTAAATCAATAAGCAATCAAACGCTCTCTACACAGAATCCTTTGTTCTGTACAGTGCCGTTGTAGCACCTTATGGAGAGATGAGGTCTCTTCGAGCCATTGGTTCCGCAGCTTCACTCGATCTCTAAGGCTTCAAACTGGCCACAAACTGCTTGATGCGCTCCTGAAGAGAGTCGCTTTGCACCCGCTGATGGATGGCCGCATGCAAGAAGCTGCCAATGCCACAAATTTCTGAGTTCATAGCACATCCTTCTGCAAGCCGTTCCCGAGACTGTGCAAAGGAAATCCTCGTCCGCAGGAGAAGCCCAGTGGAAGTGAGGGCTCACAAGTCTGCTGGCCTGATCAAGCCATCGCCACCAGCCCCAAAGAAGTTCCCGTCGAGGACTGCGACACCATACTCCTCAGCAATGCGTGGAACTATCTGGTGCTTGACTTGGAGTGTCAGAACCTCAAGCACGGTCCTCGAGCAATCTGTCCGCAAACTTCGCGGAGCTCATTCCAGTTCCAGTCACATTCGCAAGAAGGTACCTGGCATGAAATCCCTGCTGCTTCTAATGCATGGCGGTCTCTGGACAACAACTGGACAAGCGGTACCCACCAGAAGGCACAGGTGAGTAAAGCAGGACAGGAACACATAGCTCCTGCTGGACGCACAGCCACGGAGATGCCAGGAATTTCCACAAGCTTCTCGTAAACCAGATCTCGCCTGCATGCATCTCGCAAACCCCCCCTCCCCATTGAACACTGTACAGAAGCCTGGCTGCATACTCTAGGCGCATCGGGGCCATCACTTCCTGTGGGCAGATCGAACAGGATAGCAGCAAGTTGCTTCAACGAAAGAGCCCTCCGGAAAAAAACGGAATTGCCACCTGTCGCACCCACCTCCGGCGTAGCCAAAGCAGTTTCTGCGCCAGCTGCGACAAACGGAGGAACACCTCAGAAAACTTGCCTACGAGACATAATTCTGAAGGCACCCGGATCTGAGACTGTTGCAGGTCCAGCTATTGATTGCGAGGTTCTGGGCGGGCTCAACCAGCTCTGCCGGAAACAATCCGAAGCCCAGGCGCCAGCCAGTCATGGCCTCTGCATTTGCTGCAGAAACAGTTACAAGAAGCAAGCAAAGCTGCAAAGCTGAAGTCCCGGCGAAGGACTTGCTGCAACCATCCAAGATCACTGTCCGTTCCAGCATGTCCTCTGCGGGTCTCTTTGCTCCGACCCTTCATGTCGAAGTGGAGAGCAAAACATGGAACAGGAGCAAACAAGCAAAGCTCAGGGGCCGCCTTGCGCAGGGCGATGCTGTCAGGCTGCTGACCGTCGAAGACAAGCCTGGTGAAGTCTATGCCAGCTCATAGCACGTGAGCCTTCGTAGCAGCCACAGCGCCTCGCATAGATCTCGTCGCTCAACACCCAGCAGTTGCAAGCCTTTGCAATCTCTGCTGCGCAGTCGAGGTCTTCTCGAGTGAGCACCTTCGTCCCAAGGCGCGAGCCGCTTCAGCAAACAGTCGATGCAAGGGAACGTTCGCAAAACACAAGCCCAGCTCACTCCACCCGTTGGATTGCCAGGCGAGCACAAGATGATCAGCTTGGTGCCTCGTTCAGTGGTACCACGGCAGCTGGTCAGGGCTCTGTTCGATCTCGGCGCTCGACGCGGGGATGCGAGCCTGCGAAGCTCTTCCTTGTGGATGCCAGACTGAAAATTTGAGGAATTTCCGACCTTCACATCACTGGGCTCCAGACGTGGCGGAAACGGAAACCCGAGGCTTCCTCAAGCCGAAGGGGCACTGGCGTCGCTCCGCTCCACTCGATGGTGGTTTCATAAGCCGGAAATCCAGGATCTGGATAAATCACCTTCTGTGACACTGAGACTTGTCAGAATCGCCATAACGAGCCTTCTGACGTGCGCCGACAAGGCAAATCGACCCCACCTCGTCGCCTTCCTGTGCACCGCAGATGCTGTCACGAAAGCTGATCGGAAGAGGCCTCCACTGCTCTTTCCTCGCACACTGCTGCGATCGTGTGGAAGATCACAGGCTTTCCGCCGGGCATACAGAGCACCTGAGAGCATCAGGATGCAGGCAAAGCACTGCCATGGCCCAAGACCTTGGGCCTTGTCTGGGTCCGCTTCTAAGCCAGGCCTTCAAAGACCAGTCAGGGACAGGCAGGCAGTCCTACAAGTGGAACGTTGCACACGCCTCGTGCGTTCCAGATAAGCGGCAACCGCCCGACGCAAGGACGGAGATCCTCCGGCTCCCTGGAACGAGTAAGTTGATTGGCTTCCCTTCCGCAGAGACGAAACTGCTCAGGGCGGCCTCGTAGTGCGTTCGCCCTGCATGCAAAGCTTCCACAGCACTCGCCTTAGCTCTGATCTGCGGCATGCGACACAGGACCGAGCCTCTCTGAGTCAACTCTCGGATCTGTGCTATGACACGTCGGATCCAGAGTTCCCAAATGGCCCAGGAGGCATAACATGCATCTTGCACAAGAATTGCGAAAGGAGCGAACCACCCTGGAAACTTTCAAGTCCACGGACAGACCGGCTCACATATTCCCAGGCTGCCATACCCCAAAACCCTCAACCCGAAACAGACACCCAGAAGCCTCATGCCGCGATTTCCTCTGCGTACCCCCTCGATTCTGCAGCTGCTCGTAACCAACCCAGCGCAATTACTTCCAATCGTCACAGTTCAGCCCGCGACACATCCCTAAGGACCTGAACCTCAGTTACACCCGATTGGCGAGAAATCAGGCCAGTTAAGGTGGAACAGCGGATGGCGGGGTACATCAAGCCAGATCCGGAAACTCGTCTCTGTCGCCAGTCGATCGTTCAGACATCACTACCTCAGCGTCTGATTGTCGGAAGCGGCATTGGTGCTTGTCACCACTACATTGCCGCCCGGGAAGGTCTCCTCTTCAACGCTGGTGAAGACCTCTCGAAAAGCATCCAGCTGCGCAGACATCTTCAGGAAGTTTGTGTGATTCTGCAATACCAGACCATCCTTCTGCAGTAAGAGATGTAAGTTCTCCACATCCTCCCTTCCTAGAACGGTGTCCGTGATGTCAACAACGATCACATCAAAGTGCCGGTTTTGCTTAACCAAATCGCGAAGTGCTTCCTGAGCACCGGCAACCTCTGCTCGGCCCTTAAAGCCGAAAAAACGATGGGCAGCCTCCACGACTCCTCGAGAAGCCTCGATCGTAAGGATCTTGGCGTCGTCTCCGCACTCGTGTGAGATATAGCTTTGCATCGTGCCCCCTCCTAGACCGAGCATAAGAAGCTCCACAGGTTTTTTAGCATGACATCGCCCAGTGATCTTACGGATGATGGCAGCAACATATGGGAACGCCTCCCCGTGCAGCGTTTTGCGAAAATCTAACTCATCGCACCGCCACTTGTGCCGCAGGGTGCGGTCATCACAGCTGCCAAGTAGCAGGGGAACCCGGCCTTTGCATCGAACTTCGGATTGCACAAAGCCATCAGTATTCTTCCCATCCAGAATCAAGGAGCGCTTGTTGTCCGGAGTGATGGTGACATGGATATTCCTGTCACCCAAGACTCCGTCGCAGACTCCGATCTGAAGATCCCCGCTTGACGGATGCTCCGTGTCAAGGAATGTGCTATGCCGTAAAGGCTTCCTGGATGGTCTCCAAAGCAGCGCCTGCTCGGGGTGATCCCAATGGTAACCGACGAACTCCGTGCGCCGCGGCATGGCTCAGCGGTGCCTGGCTGTTAGTGTCACTTCATGCTGTGGCTAAGATAAGCAAAAGGGGTGCCGGGTGCGTCTGCTACAGGAAGTCCGGCTGACAGCTGCTGAGATGGCGCGGTTTGACCTGAACGCAGACTCCCAGACCCAGACCTAGACCTGGGTTTCGGACCGTGATGTGGTCTGGAGTGCTGAAGTCTGGATCACCTACCTACAATCCGCCACGATGCAAGAAGGTAACACGATTACAGAAGATCATGCTTCTCTGGGCCTCCATGCGGACGATGTCCTTCCCCTGCTTCTGCATTTGTAGTGCTTTGGCAACCACCCTTGGCCGACCGTAGTATCTCTGCTTCCGCTAGTTCTGGAAGTCCGCACAGACAGGATGCTGTAAGACTGTAAGATTATAGCAAGTTCAAGCTGGGACACGAGATCGTGCCTTCGCCGCGCAGAACTTTGGCTCTTCTGGCAATCGCCGGAGTGCCACTGCAGAGACTTCTGCATACCTGGAACCGCTTTGACCGCAGCCAGCGCGCCAACGCCGAGCTTCGGCCCGAGGCACACGTCTACGAAGCAACATGTAGAAGTAGATAGAAGTAGAATCAGTGGAAAGCGCCTAGCCATGGTTCTGACACTGAGCTCGCGGCACGGAAATGCGCTACACCGGCCCGCAAACGCTTCATGGCACGAGTCATTCACTCTGCTGCTTCGCTCTGGACTAACCGAGACAGCTTGCAATGTCGACTGTCCAAGCAGCACAAAGCCTCCTACTGCAAACGGCTCTTTACAGACAGCAAACCCACTTGCCCATGCCACGATGACACAGGGCAGCCTCGGGAGTTGTAGGCAGTCTTGTGGAAGTGTTTTTTCTGCCCAATGCGTTGTACAACTCTCTGCAGGCTTGGCGCACGATGGCTGGCGGCGGAGATCACCCCAAGCAAAGCATACAGAGAGAAACAGCTAGCTGAACCTCTCTGGCCGGACGGATGTCCGTCTCGTCAAGTTGCAGAGCCTGCCGACCAGGCAAGATGCAGCAAACACTATCTGAAGTAATACTTGAAGCACCTGACAAGGCAGCAGGCTTGCACACTTTGTCAAGGCCCATGTCGTGTGCTCTGTGCCTCTGCACCCCTGATAGCCGTCTTGATCGTCTCCATCCTTCATAGCATGTCTCATGACAACTATGGGGTCACATGGGGGCAACGCATTTTCCCCGCCTCTCGAAGTATGCGTCGCCAACTCCAGATGCAGCTCCTGTATTGAGCAGTCTCTCTCGGTAAAGTACCTACGCAATGTCTTGCCGCCCAGGAACCCATTGCTGGACCGCCGTACATGGCCGACATCCGTCTCTTGCCAAGACCTGCAACGGAAAAAACGAGTTCCCCGAGGTTCAATCTTCATCTTCTGCAAAGGCAGAACCGGGGACTGCGGATACCGCGGAAGGGCCCGCGGACCTGAGGCTCGCCGCCCGGCTGCCGGAGGCGCGTCTCGGGACCCGGGTCTGGATCCCACGTCCACGCCGATGGCCTCCAGCGCCGCCGACACTTCGCAGCACTGAGGCTCTAAGACTGGAGCCCTCTGCCCTGCCTGCAACGCAGCTTCGAAGTTCGCTTGGCTCCTCCCACATGCAAGGACTGACTAGAACATGCCAGAGCAAGCACCAAAGTGACCAAGTAAGACGCTCTCCATGTGTCCTGCGTCGCTGCTGCAAAGCTGCTTTGGCATTTAGCTGCTCTCCGCCTTCTTCAGGGAGATCTTTGCTTCGGGAAACTGCCGCCGCTCCGCTGCAGCGCTTGATCTCAGCCGGGCGGCAAAAACAACAGCTTTCGCCTGTGAGATCTGCAGAAGTTCAGGTCCCGACTGAGTCATAGAGCATGTCTCGTGCTGCCTGCTCAATCTCCTTTCTCAAGGCCTGGGCCATGGCACACGAAACAAGTCACCACAAAAGTCTCGAACGTTGGGCTCCGACCTTCTCTGCATCTTGGATGAGCTCCTCGGCCACACCTCGTGTGTCTTTTCCACCAGGAACAAGCTGTGGCTGGTAGCAACTTGGCTTTCGACATGGTGTGAGCACTTTCTGAATGAGGGCACGCGCATCTCTGATAGCAGCCTTACTCTGCAAAACTCGTGGAAGTGCAAGCTGTCGCAGAAACCTCTCTGGGCGAAGTGCCTGCAATTCGACGATCTCTCCTGCCTCGATGGCTGTAGAGAGTCCTGAAGGGTGCACTCCGACCTTTGCCAGGCCAGGCTCGGTCGCCGGGAGCTGGGCTCGTCGTGGCAGCGGCTTGCTGCTCGAGCTCAGCCAGCTGCTGGCCTGGAAAAAGGAGACGAGGAAAAAGGGGCTTAAGCCGTTTAAGCACGACTCATTGCATCTTAGCGCCCAGGCGAGCAGGAGCTAGCTCAGCTTTTGTCAGGCCTTGAGCAAGTGAATCTAAGAGCGGGAGAAGGGGCATGGCCGAGACATGATCAGCCATTTGAGGACGAGGACCGGGCCGTTAACTTCGGAGATGTTGATCGCTGCTCGGAGCTCTTGCTGGTTCAGACTTCGGTCGAGCCGCAGGATCCGCCTGTGCTCGCAGATTCCAGAGATGTCAGGAGACACTACCCTTCCGAAAAGCTGGGGGCGGCACTTCCGAAGTTGCACTTTCAGCTCCTCCTCTTTCAAGACCTCTGATGCCTAGGGTGCTGCGACGCAACGTGTATGCAGGTTTTAACATGACAAGCGCAGACACCTCGGCAATGGCCATCACGGACAGGCCCACGACCTGCGATGTGGATGCTCCCTCTACTGGTATCAAGTGGTCCTATTTTCATAGTGCTAGAAGGCCAGCCTTGGCATGCTCGATGGCCGCCAGTAGCGTGGGTATATCTCTCTTCTGAACCTGGGCAGCCGGGATACATGCCGAAGACCCCATACTCATCTGGTCTCCGCAAGGTAGCGAGGATCAAGCAGCCTCTTTCAGCTTTGCACGTGCCTTGCTCTGCATTTTGGGTCAACAGTCAATCCGGCACTCCCAAGGCATCTTAGGCCACAGCCGCTGGCTTGTAGGCATCTTCAACCAAGAGCTTCGCCAACGCCAGACTCAACAGGTGCCATACTTCACCACGAGCTACATCGCTTGCTGCAGGAGTTCGGATCGAAAGCTAAGCAGCATGCTCCTCCTCATCAATGCCTTTTTTGCACCATCTGTGTTGATATCATGTGCTCGCGCAAGGCCACGTGGAACGGTAAACAGAGCCCTTCCCATACACAAGGGCTGCCAAATGGTCTCAGCCTTCGAGTTCACGAATGCAAACCCGAATGCTTCTGCAGGGCTTGACTGCCCGCAGGTGTTCCGGCTGCTGTGTCCAGCTGTCGTCGGACCAGTCCGAAGTACTTAAAGAACAGCTGGGGCGAGTACCGGCGGCTCTCGCTCCGTCGATAGCTGGCCTCGACACACAATGCCACAAATGGTTTGGAAGGACATGGCACGAAAGGGAACAAGCAAACACTCGGCATATCTTGGCTTCGAGCATCAAGACATCAATTGTTGCAATCTCTACCGCCTCTTTCAAGATCTGCCTGGCAGCAACCTGACAACTTGGGATTTGTGTTCACGGAACACGCTGAAAAGGCAGAACATGCCTCCTGTCGCAACTGATCCAGGGCTGTCTCGAAGGGCTGAAGCTCCTCAGCCGTCATTCCTGGAGAATGTGAGCTTTCCCAAAGCTTCAAAGTTGCGGTCCACGGCATGGCTACCCACTGTCAATCGTCTCTTCCTCACAACCCACACCCCAAGAATCCCTACCACCTGTTCTTACGAAACCTACATTGTGACCCTCCGCTCCAAAAAGGCAAGGCGAATCACCTTAAAAACCGTCGCGGTCCCCACCTGCAGCTTTGCCTCCTTGTATAGCCTCGCGCAGGTCTTGGACGCGGCCTTCAGCCTTAGTAGCTCACACGCACAGACCAGAATTTCAGAGAAGCAGTTCCCCGACACACTCAGTGCCTGGCAGAGGCCTGACAAGCAACAAAGAGCATGAAGCACAAACTTGACTCGATCGACAGCTGGCCGAACCTTTTTGCCAAGGCGTGCATCCTTGAGCACGATTCGGGCAGCGGCCTCCAGTCTCCCAAGTCTTCTGAACGGACGATGCTTCGAGTTCGAGCCTTCTTCTCCTCCTGCTGGAGAACTACTCGCCCTCTCTGCAGATCAGTGGCTGGAAGTCCTCCCGGGAGTTGATTCTCTGCATCAGAACCACGAATCAGGCTTTGCAGCCGAAGCGTTCCCTGAACTCTATGCTAGAAGAGCCTTTCGAAGGTCTAAATTGCTGAACGTAAGCTGGCGCTTGTCATGCTGCTATGAGCCTGCTGCAGCAGCTGAGAGCAGACATGCTCGTAGCTCCATGATGGATCTGCCTGCGCAAGAGCTAGTTGGCACGAAAAGCGCGACCAACACAATGCATCAGAATCTAGTTCTACACAGCCTTGTATCGCAGCCTCAAGCTTCCTCAACGCATCTGCCTGCCCATGTTTCGCGCTTTGAATTATTCGAGAAGTCTGCAATAGTCTGAAAAAAAGGCATGCTGCCTGTATTTCCAGTCTCTGGACCTTCCGCCTGGCTAAAGCTTGCCCCAAGCTGCTCTCCCATGGGGCGGTAGCAGCGGCTATGGGGATGCTAAAGAGACCATGGAAGCCGGCCAGCAACACTTGATTGCTGTCAGCCTCGATTCCGTCCGCTTGTCAGCATGGAAACTTTATGAAGCGAGAAGCTCTGCGGTGCGGCAACTTGACTGGCGATTAGAAGTAAGACACTTGCTCTGAGTCCAGCAGACCCATTGCAGTGGCGTCGTCGATGGCCTGAAAGCGTAGGTGAGGGAACCACATAAACCACCAAGAAGCTCGGTAAACATGAGCAGAGCCTGCTGCAGCAACTGGATATCACCGGACCGTTGCGCCTGCGCACGAAGATGGACATCATGTTTTTTCAGGCCCATTCACCTCATGAAAACCATGTACCTGCAGCGATACACACAGCGCCTTGGAAACAAGCATTCTGGCATCTTGCTGACGCTTCAACATCTCCAAAGATGCTTCCTTGGCGTGTTAAACTAGCTTCTGGTTGGCCTATCCAATACGCGAGCTCCCTGAGACTCTTGCGGCTGCCTGCAGTCTGGCGGGATCTGCCAGGCAACATCAAGGCAGTCGCAGGTCACCGGGACGTCTTCCGACAGATGGGGCTCTGACTGACATCAGCATAAGCAGCTTGATTGATGGCATCGCAAATGGCGTCCACATCAGCACTTGCCCTGGTACGTCCAACTGTTCGAACATTCTGTGCAAGGTTTCGCTTGGGCCGGGACTGCATTGAAGTTCAATCATGGAAGCCAAATTGGGGAGTTTTCCGAATCTTTCGACGATAGCTCTTGACAGTTGAAGTGACTCCCGCGACACAACGACCACGAGAGTAGCCAACAGTTGGTCAGCCAGTTCTTTCGTTCCATACGTGATGGTCGCAACATGCTGAGATGCTCACAAAGCTCGATCGAGCTTCTGATTGGCATCTGCCTGAAAAGGAGTGCCACTACATCTTCAAGCTTGCATCTTCGCTGGTCCATGAGATTGGGCATGTGTTTGTCTTCAAGATGCAACCTGGCCGACCAAAGCAAAAAACGAACCAGCATGGCCTTCTTGGCCTCCACTAGTGTGTGTCTTGCGTGTTCCAGCTCCATCGGGTACAAGCAGCATTCCTGCCGACATCATGGAGGCTTGGACCTATCTGTGCTGAAGTGATGGATAATGAAGCTTGCTGCTTTGCCCCTGAGCACTCCTCACCCGCAATGAGAGCCCTCTCGATATCCGCGATTCTTCTGTCATGCATGGCCTCTCACAGAGATATAAATCGACATCGCCTCCGTTTTCGAAACTGAATGCGCGCCCGTTTGAGATTCCATCGAGCTTGTCTTCTCTTCTCCTCGTCGGCGACCACCTGGAGGCAAGTTACGAAGAAAGGGATTGAGTTGCAGAGATTCGCAGCGAGCACCTCGTCCAACATCGCCATTTGGACATCTCCCCCGCTTACAGAAAAGTCATATATTTGAAGACAAGCGAAAGCTGTGATGGCGGCTGGTGCCTCGACACAGCGTCAAAGCTGCTATGCTACGGGTAAAGCTTCGGCAACACCGCCTGGACGGCAACTTGTGTAATTACTGTGTCGAGTCCTTCATATGCAAGTCGCAGATTATACACAACATGAACACATGTCTCGCGATACTCGTGGTGTGAACGCCTGCTCTTGCTTCCAGCTTCTCATGAACCGAAAACTGCTGTCGCTTCTCCGTCACAAACAATCTCACATGGCAGGAGTCAAGAGCTGTGATTCGCAGCAGTTCCTGTGGATCAATGCAACCAATATGCCAGAATCTGACACTTCCGGACTGCCACTCAGTAGTAAAATGGCTTCCTGTGCAGCATGCCAAGTCCAAACCCTGCGGCTCCTTAGTGCCCGGAGTTAGCTCCAGAACCTTCATAGCTGACAGAAGCACTTTCAGCCAATAACGAGCCTGTGTTGCTTCCCAAGCTCTAGCCGAAGTCACGTGTCAGCTTCTTTTGTTTGCTCCGGGTTCTACCGCTGTGATAATAACATGACATCAAACAGCTGCTGCTTCCATTGCATGTTGATGCATAGATGTCCTGGTCTGGGCCGGGCCGCTCGGGTTCTTGTGAGCTAAACCTTGGCCCGAAAACTCAGACTCTGAAACCCCGAACCCTATGACCGTGACCGCAAACCCGAAACCCTGATCCCAAGTCGCAAACTCCAAGCCCCGGACCCTTCGGCAAGATTTTTCACAGGAGCACAGTCCTTTGGACTCTCCGGGTTTGTCGACCGAGGGCACACCTCGACCCGCGGAAAAGCCCTGCTGGAAGCAAGGTATGGGAGCGAGGCCAAACTTTCTTGTTCGGTGTGCAGGCCAGGGTCTAGGGCTGAGGGTATAGAGCCCTTCAGGGGTTCGGGTCTAGTCTAGTTAGTCTAGGGCTTACGGCTCAGGGCAGGGAGTCAGCCGTGGCCCGATCCACCGTGGCCCCTTCCCAAGAGTTTATTGGCAATCTTGAGCGCAATCTCCTGCTCACTCAAGCCTGAGTTGGTTTAAGGGATTAAGGAGTTTGAGGGTGTTGTGCTTGTACATTTTCAGGTTCGGGTTCAGGTTCGTGCTAAGCCAGGGGGCTGCAGCAGTCGAAGAAGGAGATATTGGGCCGCAACACCATCCGGAGGAGCTTCCGGGCCTCTCCCTTCTGATCCTCACACAGGGGTTGGGCTTGAGGGGCTTGGAGCTTAGAGTCCAGGTTACGAAGATTTGCGACACGCAAGCACCCTTTCAGCGCATGAACTGAGCAACAGAAGACCATGCCCGGAGCCGAGGAACGTACTTGTGGTCAGGGCCACTTGGAGGCTGTGGTGGGTAGACATCTGCCACCTTCAGCGGCAAAACGTCCAGCTGATAATCCTGCGCATACCGCAGCTCATGAAAGGAGCTGTACGGGGACGCTGTCTTCTCGCCGTAGTGCTTTGTACACACTGAAATCATGAGCCCCTTGTTCTCAACAAGCTCGTCCAAGTAATCCATCGTCATCGTGCCAAAATTGTCACCAGCATCCGCGTCAACCATGAGCACGTTGAAATTATGGTTCTTCCTTGGCCGTCTTGCTGCCTTTTTGAGTTTACTACGGCATTGCGGCTCATCAGAGAGTAACCCATGTCGCACAAACGCACTCATCCACCTTTGCACCCCAGACAGCCTTCGCATGGCACTCCCGGAAGCCTCAACGAGGAGCCTCATTTAATGAATCAAGCATCCAGCCACTAATGGATGGAGTTTGGTAGTCCTTTGGTGCACACCAGGCGTCAATAGTTGGTGTACTCGGCGAAACTTTGCCTCTATAGGCCCATTGTCGAAGCGCAAGGAAAACATCGCCAGCCTGGCCGCTAGCCCCCCTGAAAGGTTCCTCTCCGGCTGTCCTCCCGAAACCCGACAGCTTAAACCCCGGACACGGCTTCCAGCACCGGGTTAAGAGCTTGGTGTTGGGCGCAGTATGGTTTGTGGTCGTGCGGCTTGTCGCCGCTTGGGTTTATAATGTTTTCCGTTAAGATTTACCGGTTAAAGTTGTAGAAACCAGGACCTAAAATTAGGGGCTACAGAGGCCACGGCGGCTTCATGTCTCGGGTTGGTGTGAAATCCAGGTTCTGCAAATGCGCCGCCCTCTAAGTTTAGGCTTTAGGGTTCAGGGGTCAGGTTTGGGGTCGAGGGTTTAGTTCGTGTCAGACGAATAGTAAAAGAGCCGTGGCACTCCAAACTAAGGAAGCAGCTAGCGACGACCATGACTGCGTGAACCCTGACCCCACCAAACTCTTACCGCTGAATGCCAAAACCCGGAGTCTCGCTGAGGCGGTCTCCGGGTCTTTTGTGTAGATTGTTTGATCTAGCTCAGGTGCAACCCACTCAGGTGGTGTCCGCACTTTGAGCTTTTGTTCTAGGGCTTACTGCCTCATCCCCCAAAAATACCTGAACCCTTGGAGCACCAGTTCCTTGACCCAGCCTCGCACCGGCACCGTCAGGGAGGTCAACGCTCTGGCCAGGCACGGGGGTTGGATAGCCCGCCTGGAGGCACATGCAGCTTCCAAACTCTGCTGCTGAGGTGCAGGGCGTCGATTGTTGACGACAAGAATCGGCATTGTGTTGTGGGCACGTAGAAACAAGAGGGCTCATGCCTTTGAGGGCCTCAAGCCCTGCAGCGTCTGTGTTTCTGAAATATCACTCCCAACCGTAACCATAAACCCTAGAGACCCGAAACCCTCACCACCAAGATCCAAACCTTCGAGCCTCAAAGCCCCTGCCTCCTTGGCAGAGGCTTCTGAAGTCGGCTGCTCCTTTGCAGGCTCCTGACAGGTTCTCTGCACCCTAAATCCCACACCGCACCTCAGGCATGATCAATTTCAAGTGGTCTCTCCACACCCACCCTGCCTGCACTTGGTCTGCCACCTTCTTGGGCTCCTCTGCCTGTGCAGGCAAAATAGACCCTGACGTTGCCCGAACCTGCAAGTCATTCCAACTCCGGGGCGCTTCAAAGGGAACGTCCACTCTTAAGCATTACAGCCATGATGTCCGCCTCTGGCTGTGCACCTGGTGCTGTCTTCTCGCTGGCCTGCGAAGACAGCGAACCTCTCTATTGGACTGTAGAATCATTTTTCGCGGTGTGCAAGAGCTCCGAGCCTTGATCTCCTCTTTGTTGGCATCGTTCAACCCCAAATTGTCCAAGGCGTCCGCAGCGGCTTCCGCCACATCGTCGTGATCGGACGCTTTCAGCTTCACCAAGGGGGCAATGGCGCCTGCCTTCCCTACGGCAGCCCGAAGCTCCTCACTGTGGGATGCCAAGTTTGCGAGGGCGCCCGCCGCCCTGCGCTGTCGGGTCGGACCCGGCGATCTCAGCAAGTCCACGAGCCCTTCGATGGCGCCCTTCTCCGCCATGAGCTTGCTGCAAGCTTCCAAGTGGGAGGCGTTGCGGAACACACCCGCAGCATCAGCCTGGGCTGGGGCGGTGCCGTTCCTGAGAATACTCACCAGGGAAGGGATGGCACTGGGATGCTCGACCAGTGTCCGAATAACACTGTCGCAGACGTTCACGAGGAGCATCAGAAGCCCTGCGGCGTACTCTTGCGCCGCGCCATCTAGCAACTTCATGACAGGAGCCATGCCACCCAGTTTGATCACGAGGCGTTCGAGGACGTCGTCATCTTCGTCCTCGCACGCGCTAAGAAGCGCTTCTGCAGCAGCTTTGGCATCCGATACCATGTCGCTCTTCAGCTTTTGCACATTGGCATAGACCGTGTTCACCTTGCTGGCAACAATCGCCGCTTGTGCTTCACGAGTTCACAAAACCAATGGCAAGAGAGGGCCGCTGAAGCGGGCTCTTGGGAAAGGCTCGCTCGCCAAGCTTCGGTGGCTAGAAACTCTGAGATCCCAAACCTCTTAAGAGACACTCCCCTAGATGCAGAGAAGACGGGCTGAATGAAACCAAAATCGCTCGGGAGCTTGAAACGCCTTGCCTTCACCCCGGAGCATCAATACATCCTGATTCCCTCCGGCCTGGGCGACGACGTCCTGGTTAGCGCTGTGGCGCCCCAAGTTCTCCAAAGCCTCCGTGGCTGCTTCCGCCAGATCCTCGTCGCGAGACGCGCGCAGCTGCGCCAGCTTGCTGAGGGCATCCCTCCCCACTTGGATGCCGCTGTACCTTGCCAGATTCGCCAGCGCTTCGGTCGCTCGGCGCTGAGACACAGCGTCGTTGATAACGGCTGTCACGAGGCCGATGAGTCCCTTGACGGCGCCTTCTTGCTGGGCCACCATCTTACTGCGAGCTTCTGAGCCTTCGGACAGATTTCGGAGGATGGCAGCAGAATACGACTGGGCATTGCTGGTGCCTTTCTGGAGAACTTCTGCCAGAGAAGGGATGGCGCAATGCTCCTCGAGCAGTGCCTGCTTGGCACTCTCACCTGCCTTCACGAGGCTCATGAGAAGGCGGGAGGCCATCTCTTGTGGTTCTTTGCTGCTGAGCAGCTTCACCACCAGGTGCACGCCACCTGCTTCGAGAAGGGCGTTCCTGTACAAGTTGTCGAACTTCTTGTCCTCACCTTAACTGAAGACGTCGCATGGCTTTTCTTCTTCAGGAGTACACTCAAAGTCTTCCAACAGGATAGATGCTAAGAAAGCCAAGGTGCACTTGTCACCAAGAACCTCTGCGGCGCGTCGCGCCTCCGAGGAATTTGCGCTCCCCAGGCTTGCAATCTCTTTTTGGATTGTTTCCTTGATGGCTGTGACCTCCAAACGGCAGCATTTCGGGTTCAGGGTGGCTCAGGGTCTCGGATCAAATCTAGGATTATGGTTTCGGATAAAGGGCTTCGGGTGTATCGGGGCTGAAGGGTTCCTTTCCTCAAGGGAGCCGATCGCAGACTTCAAACGCAGAATCCTGAAAGCAAAACTCTACCTGATCTGCTTCCGGCACGCAACGCGCCCCAAACCTGATAATAGCCTGATAATCGCCTACATAGACCCTGGAACAATGAACCCCAAACCCTAGACCGTCAGGATTTCAGGCTAAGCCCTCGAACCTCCAAACGCCGAGAACCCGAAGCCAACGCCCGGTTGCTTCTTCCGTCACCAATGTTGCAGGGTTGAAGGTTGAAAGTTGAGGACTGGGGCGAAAAGCTGCATCGTGGTGTTCAAGATTTGGGCCCCGTTGACTGTTGTCTTGGCCTTAACTCGGTGCAAATTGACAGGAGTCAACCTGGTTTCTGTCTGTCGCGCCTGAACTTGGTCGAACGACCGGTTGTGCTGCTCAAGGAACTGCTTCGTGTCACTGGCGATAATGCTTCGCTTCTCCTTCAAGGGTTTCTTTAATAAGTTTACAACCAGAGTACAAAATAATTCCAAATGACTTCCTGGAGTTTGAACACATCAGGGCATTTGCTGTCAAGTTTTTTGGTCGACCTGGCCGGTTCGTGCCACACTCCTTGTGGAACCCTACGACTGAACAAACTCCAAAGAGGTACAAGACTGACGTCTGGCCCAGACTGACGTACGGCCCAACAGCATTGTCCCCCAAGAAGCCTTGTCCGACTCCATTATGTCGGAGCTTGCTGATCTTGAGTGTCTGCGTTTCCTACAAACTGTGTAACACTTGAGCCGTAACATCGCGGTTCGAACAAACTTGTCTGTCTGCAGAAAATCAGCCGTTTACACATCTTGATGGATGTCCGCGATTTTTCGCCACGTTGCACGTGGCTCATCCAAACGTCACAGAACTGCCACCCGGATCTTTCAATATAATGCAAACCACAGTCCCACTTTCACGGATGTGTCATGATGTGTCCGTTCTGTGAATTGGGGAATTGTCTGCGAAGAACAGATTGGGCACAACAGCTTAGTCATTGTACCCGGTTCACAATGTGCAATGGCCATTCTTGCTCATGTGGCCCTCATGCATGACATGGTGCAAAACAGCACGTCACAAAAAACATGCGGACAACTATGTTCTTTCTGGGTAGGCGTGCCAGCCTCGAAGCCGCAGCTAGCCGAACGATGCATGCCACGTGTGCAAGCGATCATGCCGTGCAGAAAACATCCATGATGACGGAAACGAGAAAATGCCACAATGAAAAACCGATAAGAAATTTCAAGCAAGCCTCGGAAACAAAAAAAACATTTCTGATTTTAAGGCTGTCTTCTCAAAAGACCGCGACGATCCAGAAAGCCTGGAAACACTCTTGGTCCACATGCAATTCGAGCTTTTTTAAATAGCGCGATTCGGCCCCACTGGCTGCAGTTAGCAGCACCCGGTCCGATTCAAAGAATAAACGTCACAAAAATGCTGATCGAAGAGTGTTGTACAAGGTGGAACCTACGTGCGTTGTTTATCCCGCTGGATCACAGTGAGCTACACTACGCACAAAGCGAAACTACCTTCGTTGGGGAATGCTGACTTTGTCAACAAAACTCCCTGACTTGGCAGCTTGGCATAGAACGGGAACTATGATGGCAGCATGACTGGGCGAATACTGTGCCGTGCGTGAGAGGCGGACGGGGGGGCTGAAACCCAAGAAGAACACCAAAACAGGGTACCCGACAACGAAACGACCCAACCCGAAAAAAATCCAACACAACACCTGACAAGAAAGCCAAACACAACACCTGACAAGAAAACCACACACAACAGCTGACAAGAAAACCAGACACCACACTTGACAAGAAAAACCACACACAACAACTGATAAGAAAACCCAAAAATCGACGCCAAAATCCTAAACCCAAAACCTATCAAACCTAAACCCTAAAGCCTAAACCCTACACCCTCAACCCTAAACCCTAAAACCTAAACCCTCAACCCAAAACCCCAACCTTGAACCCTAAAGCCTAAACCTTACACCCTGAACAACCGCAAAACCCTAAATGCCAGCGGGGGTGGCTGCCCGCGGGCCTGCGTTTTTGAGCAGGATCTAGGGCAGTAGCTTTTCATCTTTAAATCTTTAGCCTCGAAACAGACAAACAATATCATGTTGAATCTGATCTGAAAAGTTTGCGGGGCGCGACCTCTCCGGTGGTCACCCAAACCTAAACCCTAAAGAAACCTAAACCCTAAAGGTCGAAAGATTTTACCACCTGAAAGGTCACGCCCCCGCCAAAAGTTTCTTGATAGCTGTTCAAGCTGCTTTCGTTGTTTCGGGAGAAAATATCTTTTTCGCAACTGATTCTTTGCAAAGAAAGTCAACTTGTTCAGAAACACAAGGCTGTTTATGAACAAGTCGCTTATGTATAAAAAAAAAAAAAACACGACGCCATCTCAGATGCACGCACCGAGCGTTGACTTCAAAAGCACTACTTTCGACGCGAAAACTTGTCTCTTTCTTAAACCAAAAAACCCCATTGGAAATCTCTATTAAAACCGAACCTTCTCATGCTAACTTCCAGCAAAACAGGCATCTAAAAATCAGTTGGACTCAAACTCTCTCAAAATGTCCACTACAAGCTGCTGCTGCGTTTGGTAGAATGCAGAAAGTTTTCAAACTTTTGTTTGAAGCGAAGACGCGTTCAAGACAAGCAGCAACTGGCTGTAGCATTGTAAGACAATGGTCGCTCCGTCTGCAGTTCCAACATCCAAAAGGTGACTCCAGCAAAAGGTAGAAACAAAATTGCCTAAACGGAGGGGGGGAGGGGAGAAGTGAATTACGGACGCCTACAGGCGTGTAATGCGGTCCAATGTATCTGCAGCAACGGCTGCTCTTTGTATTTTCTGTGATTGTATTGGCTCATGTGGTTCTATACTTCTAGCTCTTGTGTGCAGGGGTCAAAAGGGTCAAGTCATTAGATCCGAACGGACCGACTGTCTCCTTTATCCTCCCCCTGAAGGGGATTCGAACCCCATACCCAAAACACCAAACCTGAACCCAACTCCTAAATCCTAACTCCACCGCATGCGCACGACCGAGCGTTGACCTTCGAATCCAGCACAGATGCACGTACCGAGTGTACGTCGTGTTCCAGTCAAATACACGAACGAACTCTGTTTTCCCTCACAGCTGGCTTGAGGCATGCAATTGCGAAGACAGCAATTGGAGCCTGCGCCGACTTTTCTCCTCACAAACAAAGACAGCATTGCTTAGAGGCTGTCACTTTTGCTGCACCCGAGCCAGTTCTGCAAGAAGTTGGACAACAACAACGAATGCGACTACTACTATTACTACTACTACTACTATTACTTCTACTACTACTACTACTACTACTGCTGCTAGTACTGCGACCACTACCACAACTACTACCACCACCACCACCATGCACTACTACCACTACTACTATTACTGCTACTACTACCACTGCCACTACCACTGCCACTACCACTACCACTACCACTACCACAACCACTACCACTACCACTACCACTACCACTACCACTTCTACTGCTACTCTACCACTACCACACCACTACCACTACCATTACCATTACCACTACCACTTCCACTACCGTGCACTACCACTACCACTACTGTGTTTCCGATCTTAAAAATGGACTTTGGAGTTCACAGTGACAGATATCTTGGTGTGAGGGCTTCGGGCCTGCGTCGCAGCGGGAAGCGCTGCCTCGCGATGTCATTTCCAAAGAAAATCTTCGAGAACTCAGGGCCTGCGTCGGGAGGGAACCTGCACTCGTCGTGACATTTTTGCTGGAGAAAGTATGAGAGTGGATCTGCATCCCACTGCGGATGCGAACTACAGCAACTTAATGGGCAGAAGTAGTCTTGAAAAAACGGCAGCGGTAGCGATGAGTGACTGAAAAGAGTTGTGGCGTGCTGGCGAGATGTGCAAGGCTTGTAGAGATGCATTTGCACATGCAACTTCAGGATCTGCGCCGTTGGTCAAGTCCCAGTTATCTTCGCTCTTTTCCACAAGTGCGTTTCGGTGAACAACAGCTCAGACTTTCCGTGTGAAGGCGTTCTTGCCGGCTGCGTGCTCTCAAAAACAAGAATCCGGATGAAATTGTTGCTTTTGGGCGCGAGTGGAATAATACTGCGATTGGTTGGAATGACTGTCGATGGTGCAGTTCATCCCTTTCCTTTTTTGCATTTTTTTGTAATTGCTGGTTTGGTGGTGTGGATGTTTGAGTGTCGGTTGGTGGGCTGGAGTGGTGGGTGGGTGATTTGGGTGGGTGGCTGGGATTTGGGTGGGTGGTATGAATGGATGGGTTGGTGCGGGTGCGGGTGCGGGTGCGGGTGCGGGTGTGGGTGTGGGTGTGGATGTGGGTGTGGGTGTGGATGTCGGTGGGTGTGGTGTATGTGAGGCAACCAGCGCCAAATACTTTCCTGTTGCAAAACTTGTTCCATCGCTCATATCTGAGTAATTTTGCAAGATGGTGTCCAGCTTTCGTCAAGACTAATGCACACGGCAGGAAAGGGTTGGAAACTGAAAGCCCTGCAGTTCAAGAAGTGTCGAGCTTTTTCGGGTACAGTCGTCTTTGCCACGAGCCAGTTGGTGGCCGCCCAAACGCATGAAATGGTTGCGTGGAGCAGTGGCTGGCTTTGCTGGCAAGAAAAAGCTGGGAGCCGCTGACTCAGGTCCAGCCAAGATCCCAGAGAGGCCATCATTGTCCCTCCTTCGTTCTCACCCTTTGAAGCCTTCGTCCTTACCCTTATGCTTTTGAAGCCTTCGTTCATTGGAAGCGGATAGTTCGGGCGAACAGCGGAACCAAAAACATAACATGGCATTTTGGTGCTCAACCTGGCAGTTTTATTCTGCCTTGTAAAATTTGGCATCAAGACTGCACAGGCAATCGTGACTCCATGACAACATGGTTGTTTGTCAGATCCACGAGAAAATACATGTGCAAACACATTCGAGAATAAAATGTCTCTTGGACTGCAAGCAACGTTTTGGTGGGAAGTTGCCTTGATCTCAATCAGCACAACCAAAATTGTCTGTGTGGATATTTTTTTTGGATGCTTGGCCGCTGTGGGCATGGATGGGTTTTAGTACCAAGGTTTCAAGCTTGATTTTTCATTTGTCTGTCGTTGTTGGGAATAACACTATTGTGTTCGTCATATGTCAGGGGCTCATGACAAACATCCTAGTTGCAATTACATGCAAGCATTTGATTTCGTTTGTCCCTGTCCGACAGCATGTTGACTTGGCCAGCCCCCACGAGGGAACCGCTCTTCCCAGGCATGATGGAGCAGTTCTGTTGTGACAGTGTTGTGTTTGTGTAGACAGTGTAGACATGGGCAAGATGGGTCGGTGGCTGTTGCCATGTTTTGCACTTGCCAGCTTGATAATCGCCGCTGAGACGCAATGTCCGTGCAGTCTTATACTTTGTCTTGTGGGTGATGCATTGCATAAACAGGGGACACCTAAGGTGGTTTGGCATGAATTGCCAGCACCGTCAAGTGCGACACCAGGCTTGACCGGGCTCTTCCTTTTGTGCTATTAGCACTTGATAAGGCATTGCTCCACAATTGCGTGAGCAATATTGCAAAAGACCCAGTTTCGAAGCAGCAGCTTCCATGATGACCATGGTGTGCCCAAGTTGAAAAGCTATACGGCAATACGACAGAATCCATGACCAATCACGGCAAATCTTTGCAGGAAGTGCGCGAGTTCCAGAAGAGACGCAGCTTTGACGAAGTCAAAACGTCAGCTGTGCGGTTTCGTTGGTTTTTGTTGGCATTAGATTCTGCTTGCGCAGCGAACGAGTTTCAGTTGTGTTTGGTGACTCATTGGAACTGATGACGCACTGTGGTAGGCTTTCATTGTTTGAGTGAACCCGAGCATTTTGTGTGAAGCTTAGAACTGTTTCTGCAATCGGAGTTCGCATCGCCACAGTCCGACTCACAAGTTCCAGACCTGAACGACTTCCAGCAGTGTAAGTGCAGTTTTGGGACTAGAGCCTTCCCTGATCGAACCAAACTTTGCTCGCTGAAGGTTTGTGGCCGTTTCGCCTCCTCGGTTTCGGCACGCCCGAAGCCGGGCTGCTGTTCCACCAACGTCACGAAGCGCCCTACCAGAGGCCGGATCGTAGTTATGACATCGCTGTGGAGGGTGAAAGTGGCAAAGCGCAGTGTTTTGGCGCAAGGGGTTTCAGCAGACATGAGAGGCTGAAAGTCACACGGCCCGAGAAGAGAGCATGGATAGCAACACGAGACATTGCTTAGGTGTGAGCAACTCTAAAATGCGGCTTTCTCTGGACTTCTTATCCAATCGTGTGTTCTGCTTCAGTGGTAGAAAGTGTTCGCATTGATGTGTTTGCTGTTAAAGTATTGGAGACTGCGCTTCCATGCCTAGAGAAGCTCCTTTCAATCTGTATGTCCTTCCAGGTTTCCCTCGTTCTGGCAGATTTGCAGCCAACTCCAGCCGTCGGGCGCTGTGCCGCATGTAAGCTGGCAGAGAGCTTGTTGAGATGAAGGCAGGCCTCTTCCAAGGGCATGAAGTTCTCCGATGACGATCGACCCAGGTCGTGTCTTCTGCCTTTAATGTCATCACGTTCCTGCCGCAGTGACCATGACCATTTCACGACAATATGTGCTTTTTCTGCCAACAACGTCCAGATGATACTCAGTGTTGAGTGAATGCCAGAGTGCTAGATTGAGTGAATCGCTAATAATGGTGGCTCCCAGTGGAAAGATGCAGGTACTTGTGGCTGTTAATGGTGCTAGCACCGAACTGGTCCGTCACCAGGTGGGCTGCTGAACAGTGTTTTTCCGTATGTATGTGTGTATACACTGGTCGAACAGTGTTGCGAGACCGAAGTCACTTGCTCCGTTACCGTTGTCAGGAAAATCATGGAGCCCTTGTGGCCTGTGCTACTTTTCGCCGCGGTGCATATCTTCATCGTGCTCAATGTGGCTTCGGTAAACAGTGACTTGACCTGAAAGTCTGGTGTTCTAGACACCTAAGCCATTCCAATTAAATTCAAAGCGGATGGCGGGCAACTCCTGAGGTGACAACTTGTCCGACTTCACTGAGCTGGCGAAGGTTTTCGATCCAAGAGTCAGTGATGCTCTCAGTTCGTGATCCCTCCGTGCTCGTTCCAAAAGAACGGTTCTCTTGGTCTTGGGCAATCTGTGCTGTGATATGACATGCTCCAGAGGTTGCCACCGGGTGGTCCATATTAATCCCACTGTTCACAGCTCTGCCGCTCCGGATCGACAGGTATGTTTAGCACAGGGGTAGAGTCAAACGGAGCTGGCTAGGGCCGGTTCTTGTCACAGAAAGCCAAAGCGGTGTTCCTCTGAAGCCATGCCATGCGCCGGCTGTTCCGAGCCTTCGCGCTCGGGATGGCCGTGGGGATTTCGGCACTCTTCATGTCAAGGTTGGGCTTAAGCAGACCACTGTGTCTCTGTCTCACTGTCTTGCCCCCATCTCATGCATCCTTGTGGGTCTCTCTTCGTCTGCACCTCGTGTCATCTGCAAGCGCGGGCTCAGTTCATTCAGGCAGCCGTGCTATCGATATGGCATAAATCATACATCTATCTTGCAAGCTCGAAGGGTCTCAGATGCTTTTTGCCACCATCACATCGTGCTGCACAAGGCAGTGCCAAGGCTGCCCCGTTGCTTGACAGGTATTTCATGGGCCGTGGCAATGATGCACGCAGACGTGCAGGAATGTAACCTGGCTGCTGTCTGGGTTAAGTGAGGATAGTGGGCTTAGGACAGTCTTTAGGTGTGTTACTGGAAATGGCTGCCGAGCCGAGTAGGAGACACAACACTTATGGAAAGATTGCTGTGCAGAGTGCTTTGCAGGACTCCCTGTGTGCTTTGCAGGACTCCCTGAAATTTGCAACCAAATAAGAAAGGGTTGCCGCATGGATCATCTCAAGTTGTCATCTTGTACTGGCAGCAGCTAGCTCGCACTTGAGGCAGCTGCTACACTGGCTGCAGAAAGACAAGGATGCACAACCACCGCTTGGAGGAGCAAGGGCGTTTTTCGCATAGGTCGGAAGGTTGTGTGGGTGGCGCAAGATATACGTAGCAAGAAGCACGGAGACACGGAGACGGGACTGGGGTTTGCTTGCTTGTCGATAAGCTCACGAAGCAGGCAGAAGTGCCACACCCGAAGTGTCAGGAGACCAAGTGGATGAACACCAGTCCGCACAGCAGGGCGAGCCAGGCCGGAATGGCGACATTGTTTTGAAAAACTTACATGGAGGTCCCACTTTGTTTCGTGAATCCGTGACCAGGCCAGGCGCAGAAGGTGTCAGCAACTACGCAGAGCTCCTATGCAGGCAGTGCCTCGGTGCCAGTGAGGCTCGGCTTGCTCTTGCCGGAGGCTCTTAACCCGAGCGGGCTGTCCTTGCAACGTTCTTTGAAATTCTCTGATCTCTTCAACAAAGGTCCTGTGGCGCCCGGAAGCCTGTGGCTTGGGAACACACCCTCCCAAGAGCCTTGTCTTCTACGCCTTAGAGCGCCGGCGAGGAGGAGGTCGGATTCTCCATGCCCAACACGTCTAGTGCTTAACCATTCTACGAGACCTTTGTGCAATTCGTTTTCTTTTGCAAGATACTTGGCCTTGGTATCACCCCTCACCTTTTCTGTATCTTGGAAGCCTTGCAGCGGTTCATTACAGCTACCGACGCCTCAAGTCTGCTCGTTTCCCAGAGTAGTTTCTTGAAGCCCCAACGCTACGCCGCTACCCTCTCCGTCCCTCGCAAAGCAGCCAAGGAGCTCTCGGCTGCCGAGGTGGACTCGATGGCCGCCCCGCCGGCACAGCCTCGGCCCTCGAGGATTCACTCGAGTCCTTCTGCGGAGCTGCACGCTCACTGAGACGAGCGCAGGAACCACGACTTTGTCCTCTGTGCGAACGTAGCAGGCCGGGCGGGTTGTCAGCGGGTATCGGTTCTCAGCTGACACAGCGCAAAGCCGGTCTGCCCCCAAAAGTTTCAGCACAAGCGTGCCCCGCAGCTCTGTTGTGGCTCGTGTCGAGTCTGGCACCTTGGAAGGAACTCTGGGCAGCTCGCTGCAAGCCGCTAAGGCATTGACACTTGGTTGGTGATCTATCAAAGCTAAATGCTCTTTGACTGGTTCGATGCTTTAGGAGTTCCTGCTGATGCCGATGGGATTTCTGACATGAGACAGCTCCATCCAATAAAAGCAACAATCTAGCGCATCAAGCATCGTCCGTGCCGCAGGCCTTCTTCACGATCGCCTCCAGGATTCGGCAGAGGCGTGGATCCGAGCAGTTCCATGCGTGTAGTCTTCGTGTTCGAAGCTCAACCATCAAAACTGCACTGTCTCCTTCCCGCTAAAGGCTGTAGCTCGTGAAGTTTAGATCCGAAACTGCTGTTTGTAATTCACGAGCACGGCCCAACCAATTAACTCCAGAGCGGTATCCTACACCGGTTCTGCTTGTTCGTGATGTCATGCAGGGGATGGCGTGTTCGAGTGCTTCTTCCGGCCATCGGCGGCACGGAATTCGACAATGTCCGCCTGGATGAGAAGAATGGCACCTCCTTGGCCAAGGTGCTGGATCTGCAGCTCGACCCAAAACCATTGTCAGGATTCCCTATATTCCAGGGCACCAGCTGTCGGACTTGACAGCACGGGCTTAGTAGAATCGCAGCTTTGAAAAAAAACATGTCCAAGAAGTCTTTTGGCGTGTTGCGGCAGTGTTGAGAGCTTCTCCGTGGGCAGCGTGTATTGTATCGTGTACATACGTGACGGTGATGAGCGTCACGGTGTGATATTCAGATGCAGTTCAAGTTTATTATGATCCGTTTGGTTGGCACGAGGACTCGACTTCGCAAGCTTCTAGACATTGACGAGGACGCCGCCTGATGTCGCCGAAGCTGCAGGGCTGCAAGTCGGGGCAGCAAGTCCGATGCAGTTTATGAATCGGACCACCTGTTGTGGAGGACTCTGCCGCGACGGTTGAACCACGGAAGAAGGTTTGTTGGGAGAAGGGCGCTGATGTCTCTGTGTCGCATGTCCGCAAGTCCGGGATGTCTGCGCAGTACCACGAAGGTAGTGCAGGATCTTGCTTCCTGTGCACTCAACTGCAGGTTCAGCTTGGTTCAGATACGGAACGAACAGCTCCGTGGTGTGACAGTGCCCCACATTTGGCTAGGCGGGAGTGTGGGCGCATATCCTTGAACATGCGGACCGGTGGTCACTTGGGCAGTTCGTCCATGTGACAGGGCCAGGATATGAACGGTGGATGTTCGAGCAACTGTTTGACAACCTCGGGACACTTGCGTGACACGGCTAGCTGGTAGACTGTCCTCGCAACTTTTGTCTTGCGGTGTCGGCATGAGCGCTGTCGCTCAAACATTTTACTCGTGTTGGTGCGGCCGTTAAATCCTAAGTCCTTTATCGAAACCGAGCCGAGGAATGCACCCAATTTCACTGATGCGATCCGGGTTTTCTGGCAGTTCCGCGGCTTGAGCAAATCTTCTTCTCGTAGATTCTGTCACGTCATCCATGAGAAAATACAGCAGAACACCCAAGAAAGCAGCACGGTCATCATGGAGTTTCGGCAACAAGGATGCGGAGCTCCAGCCCGACGGAGTGCAGTCCCTTCGTGTACCCAGATCTGGCATTTGAGGCCTGGAATCTCAAAGATCTGTCGAAGTCACCAAGACTCGGGTTGAAGACGTGTTATTATTCGTGTCATGCTGGGTACCATCCGCGAACATCGAATCACGTGGTGCCGTGCATGTCTTGAAGCTGTTTCAGATTCTCTTTTTCCGCAGTTTGGTGGTCTGCCGATGTCCACACTTCTCGACTTCATATCCGCCAGACGCTGGCACCACAGTCTTAGACTTAGAAATGGCAAGCCTCCAGTCCAGGAGCCCTGACAAGCATCCATAACCAGGCAGAAGGCCTGCAAAGCCTCTCAAGCTCAAGTTGCAGGTGGGCCAGGCCATGCTCCTGAAGCCACCCGAGAGAGCAGAACCCTGTGCCTTCGTCTACGCTGGGAGCTCGGGCTGGAGATTAGGTCTGCTTGTTCAATTCGGGCTTGTCAATAATGCACTGCAGAGCCTTGCCTGACCTCACCGTGAATTGATGGGCTCGCTGGAGGCTCCCTGCAAGCGCCGCTTAATTCTGGGGCTGCTTCTCTGTTTTTTCCCGCATGGCAGTTACTGCAGTACCGAAAGCCAGCCCCCGGTTCTAGCGGAGTTTCTCATCAACCGAAGGTTGCAACAAGGGGTGTGGGGAAAGGGTCCCCAAAATCTGGCCACACCGTGCCGGTTTCCCGAGCTGCAGCTGGAACTGGATTTTGCTGCTGGGGCGGACCCCTCCTTTTCGAGCTGTCGGCTTGCCCTGGAATGGAGAAACAAGTCGCCAATGATGCTCATGATGCTCGCTTCCCGGGCCCGGCCGGGCGCCAATGATGCTCATGATGCTCGCTGCGCTGGCCCCGGCCAAGCATCAATGATGCGCATGAGTTTCTGTTGAATGGCTTGCTTGGCTCGTATGATCATGGTTGTAATCAGGGGGTTCGGTCGATACCGATACATATGCGGTATCATACCGAATACCAGCCACACCAGCCAAGCCCCACCAGCCACACACCAGCCACGCCCACACACCACACCCCCCACCAGACAAACCAGCCACCCTCGCCAGCCACACACCACCCGCCCCCCACCAGCCACACCAGCGACACAACGGCCACTCCCACCAGCCACACCAGCCATACACACGAGCCACGCCCTCACACCAGCCACACCAGCCACACCAGCCACACCAGCCATGCCAGCCACACCAGCCACACCAGCCACATCAGCCCACACACCAGCCACGCCGCAACCAGCCACACCAGCGACCCCACCAGCCACCAGCCACACACCAGCACGCCTCCACCAGCCACACCAGCCACACGCCACCAGCCACACCAGCCACCAGCCACACCAGCCACACACAACCAGCCACGCAGCCACACCCTCACCCGCCACACCAGCCACACAGCCACCGCCACGCCCCTGACCACCACCACGCAGGCCGTGGCTGGTGCGGCTGGGTGGTCTGGCTGGTGTGGGTTGCCCACCAGCCACATCCCTAGCAGCCACTCGCCAGCGTGGCTGGTGTGGGGGCGTGTGGGCTGGTGCTTGGCTGGTGGGGGCGTTGCTGGGTGGTGTGGCTGGTGTGGCTGGTGTGTGGCTGGTGTGGGGGCGTGGCTTGTGGCTCCCTGTGGCTGGTGGCTGGTGTGGCTGGTCGAGGGCGTGGCTGGTGTGGCTGGTGAGGGCTGCGGTTCGGATTGCGATACGCGGCGGTTTGCGATAAACTGCGATAAACGTATTGTTGAAACCTTAAAAGTAGCCCTTGAGCCATGCTCTGTGCCGGATGCAGACGTCGCGTCCGAGTAACAGTCCGCTTGCCTGCCTCGGCTTGTCCACTGCTGCTCTGCCCTAGCTTTTGTCCCAGTCCCTCCTCCACAAGTTGTAGCCAATCGATGGCTGGCCGGGCTAGGCACCCTTGCGACAACCGAAAGGATTCGCCACGGGAGCTGGGTGCTCCTCCTGCCTGAAGCAGTTTTCGTCAACCTCCTTGTGAGTACCCCTGGAACTGCAACTGCGCAGAAGTAGAAGCGACCGCGCGGCGGCAGCGAAGCAGCCCCCAGCGGTACGTCAGCTGCGCAGGTCGGTCCCATCATCCGCCGTGATCGGCTGTGGCACTTGCGGCCGGGGCCAGACTTCACGAAGAGCCTCGAGCTGGATTGGGTGTCCTTCTGACTCTCTTTTTCGCTCCCATGTCTAGGTCCTAGGTCTAGGTTGCAATCGCTTTGGGTTGATTGGGTCTGATATTCTTGAGTTTTGAGGCTAATGATGATTCGTTTCAGCTGATGGGCGCTTTGATAGAGGGTTTGCAGTCCGCCCCGTCATATTTGGCGAAGGCTTAGCTTAGCTGCATTGGCATGGTGAATCATTGAGTCATTGGTCTGCTTCAGCACTGCAGGTGGTGTCCGCAGTGCTCCTTGCCGGACCTTCCTGCTTGGGTGAATGCCACGGCCAAGAAGATTGGCTCGTTGCTGAAAGAGTGGGGGGCTGAGAGCACAGCAGTTCTTTGCATACAGTTCTCTGCTAAATGCCTTGCGTTTGGATTCAAGCAGATTGGTCCAAAGCTCCATCAGCAAATCCGAAGCCAGGGCCGCGAGGCCAAGACAGCCGGACCTGCCAATCCCCCTAAAAGCAGGCAGCAGTTGACCTGCGCCACTTTCTATGTCCGCCTCCTCGGCCTTACCAGCACGGCCGCTCGGTTCATCAGTCAAGACCAGCTACAGCCACAAGAACTAGTTTGTGACGACTGCAGCAGAGGAGGAGAAAGATCTCGGCCTCTTCCCGTAGACGGTTTGCGACACATCCCTGCTCTTATGCCTGACTTCACTGCTGCGCTGAGGAATTTCTACAACTCATCCAGGATGGGGCGGCTACAGCAGGTGTTCCATTTGAGGCTTCGCGGATCAAGAAACGGTCGTGCCGCTTGTGCATGGAGGCCAACATGGACGCTGGTCTTCACTTCATGAGCTGCCACAAACGAAGATTGCTTTTTGGTGGTATCTGGATGTCTGTGTATCTTGTACATGTAAGGAGGTTCTGCAGCGTGCGGCGGCCTCGCCATTACTGATAGCAGAGTACGGCTCCTTCTGGCCGGACCGGTTTCCTGTCGACTGAATCTTTATCCTTCCTGTGAAGCGAGCCAGTCTTTAACAGCTCTGTGTGCGTTCTGTGCAGTAAGCAGGACCTGCCGGCAATGCACTTGCTGGCCCGTGGGGCCACTGCCTGGGCCCCAAAGATGGCCAGAAGGTCTCCCTCAAGAATCGCAGCTGCCTCCAAGGTTGCCTATCTGCATGGGGACGTCTCTGTGCGCACGTATCTATCGAATATGAAGGAGGCAGGATTCGATACGGCACTGCTGGTTGCTGCACATGTGCAACAACATCAGGATGTGCCTTCTCCCACGAAGACAAACCCAAGAGAGGCTAGCGGGTCGCCTGGAGAAGTTCGACAAGATCTGGATCCACGTAACGACGTTGCATTCGGTCGTCTTGGATGCAAGGACATCTGCCCGCAGTCGCTTCTTGCTGCCCCTGTCAATGACTCTGGATGAGGACGCGCTTATCTACCGTGGAAGATGCATCGACTACCGCGGCTGCGTTTGCAATCTGACGCTTACTCGAGCTCTTGCTTTAAACTGCCTAGCGAGGAGGGCAGCCTGATCTTAGGAGACAAATCTGGAGGTCCTTTAGTTCGTAGTGACACGGACACGTGGCTGCAATTGGTATCATAGCACATTGGATCGCTGTTTCGTTGAAGATGGGCTGTAGGCAAGCATTCCGGGTCTGCACATGAGCTCCCTTTGAGTTTTAGGAATGCTGGCCTGAAGATCAGCCCGTATGATGACGCTCGGATGAGCCCTGACGACGACAGCACCACCACAAGGATGAGACCTTGAGATGATCCCGGAGTCACTGGCGGTCGACCGGAGGGTCACACGACGGATCAGTGGCGGCTGCAGCTTGCAGGCCCACCAGCTGAAGGAAGCCTTGTCCGGGAACCTTTCACGAGCAAGAAGGCTGCTCGGACCCACCACCCGGTCTCAAAGGGTGTGCGGGCGGCCTTCCAAGAAGAAGCCGAAGCCTTCGAGGAGACGTCGGGATGCGGAGTGCAAATGCCACCAGGGACCCATCGGGCCCGAGCCTGCGATATCGGATATCCAAAGGTGCTGCAGCTGTACTTTGCTGATGTCGGACGGTCAGAGATCTTTGCTTTGGGATCTGTACCCCTGGCCCTGGCCACGTTTTGCAAGGTACCAACCTTTTTGGTGACTTCAGCTCGGAGCTCGGTGAGCTCGGTTCCGCAAGGGATTCCAGGTGCATGTGAACGGTTGCACGCGAAGCTTTCCGGCACGCAGAGGCCCCCAGGCTGCCATGATGAACCTCATGCAGAGTGACGGCCTTGGTGATGCGATGCCCAGAGAGATACGAGATCAGTGTCTTCAGGTTAAGTGGTTGCTTGTTGCACTCGTTGTGCCTCAGTGCCCTCAGCGGCAGCTCATGTTCCGACTGCCGTGTTCGTTCGCCGCAGCCATTTTTTTATCGAAGCTTTGGTATCTCATTGACCATTTACGGCGGACGTCCCCGGCTTTATCTCGTATGGACATCGACTTCGATGTAGCAGAGATGAGCAGGTACCATGATGTTTGGTAGAAGCTTCGGGATTGAAGAATGCACTCTCGCAGCAGTGCCCTGTGCCTGTCCACAGGTGGGTGGTAGGTGACGTGGATGACGATGAGGTGGCAGACCATAATGCAGCCGGGGAAGCGGATCCTCGGCTGATGTACATCGCGAGCATTGCATGGCCTCAAGAAAGCAAAGCGTGAATGAAGAGCCCACAGTCCAAGGAGACCATCTACGAAGAGTACAAGTCCCTTGCCGAGCTGGAAGAGCGCATCTTGGCACCTCTGGCCTGCCGCGGATGGCAGCGAGTTCAGGTAAGATCGAGGGCTCAGGTCGTGGGCAGGGCTGTTCGTCCCTGCTGTGGGCCCGGAAGTTTTCCGGCCTTTGGGAAGTGGGTGTACCTTTAACCAACGATGAGGTTTGGAGGGGTGGTGTGCAAGATTTGAATCGGGCTTTTTGTAGGCCGTGCGGACGCCGGCAGCCGATGGGATGCAAAATCGTGCCCGAAGACCCACGTACGTTTCAAAGTTTTGGTGCTCTCTGACATGAAGGACCGTAGTCGCTTGCCCGCTTGAATCTTTGTCTTGGGGCTTCAGAGAATTCTTCGAGCTTAGAGTTTATGCTTGCAGACAAACTTGCCAGTCTTCTGATTCTTCGAGCTCCCCGGGTTCTCCGAGAGCCGGATTTGCATGTGTGCATGACTCCATCCTAAGTATTATGAGGTCGGACGCATAAGTGAACATTTATTTGCAGGGCAGCATGACTCCGTGAATGGAACTCCGGCGGGCAGGGATCTCCCATGAGGGGTTCGCAATCTGTGAGTGGCATTTGCGGTGTGAAGAATTGAACCGCCGCTGTGCGTGTGCAGCACTTTGCTGGGAGCACGGGCAGTTGTGGAATAACTTTCCAACCGATGCCAAGGGCTTCAGAAAAGCACGGACGAGGACCTCGCCAGTCGAATAAGTGAGGTCGCGTGCTGGGGTGTGGTTTTTAATTTAAGACTCAGGCTTCCACAAGGAACTTGTCCTTGTTTCTGCTGCAGTTTAGGCCTCAGGTAGCTAGTTAAACCTCTTGAGCTTGATTTCTCATCTCATTGGAGTGGATGTTCTTTGGAGCCGATTTGGATAGTGTCAGTTGGTCGCAGCAGAAAGCTAGTTTCGGTGCTGAAAGGCTCTGGCCCTGCGGCACACCGGGGCGTTGCAGCGGCAAGTGGAGAAAGCTCTTTGTCAGGGTATGGCGAACCCTCTTAGAAGAGTCTGACTCCACTCGAATTCTCAGGCTTTAGCAGGAACTTGCGTGGTGGGACGCTTCGTGGTTCAAAGCTCGACGGAAACGAGTGACTCTCGGCTGCTGACGGGCTCAGGAACAGCAGAGCGCATGAAGGGCATGGAGCGTTGCCACACCGAGGAGCGAGTGGCCCGAGCGCAGCTGGTCGTTGAGAGGGGTCCAGAGTTGCTGCTGAACCGCTTGGTGCCGCCGTCAGCTTCAGCAATCCTTCAGCCTTCTGGCATTTGAAGACTTTTCAACGGTCTTGCGACCACAGCATGCCGAGACTGGAGCCGAGCACGCTGGGTTTGAAGCATGTCTCTCTGGTTGGTGAAGACTGCTGGCTGGACTGTCATCATGCCGATGAACCGGTTTTGGGAATCGGAAAATCTTGATGTCTCGGCGCACGGAGGTGAGAGTCTACACATTGCAAAACCGCAACCGTGCTCGCCAAGGTGGGGAACTCTGGATCGAGTCATCAACATGTGCCTTAACACGTTCCTGAAACCCGGGAGAAAACTTCCCCACAGCCGGGAGCACTTCAAACTCTGTTTACAATAAGCCATGAAGGGCACAGAGAAGACAGACAACGACAGACATGTTGTATTCATGGTTCTGAAACCGACTTGATGCAGGAGATGAAGTATGGGTGGAAATACGGCACTGCGCTCTCGACCAAGCATCAGTCATTCTCAGAGATGGCAACCAGTCTCTTGACAGTGTGCAGAAAGCCGATAGCATGTTGATACTTCTGTGCCTGTCTCTGTTAAATGCAACCACACCGAGCTATACCGTGCTCGTGTTTGCCGTGTATATGACTTGTAGCGAAGTGCCTGTACAGTGTTTGGTGGCCCAAGGACCCCTGAGCAGATGCTGGGCTACTTCTGCCTGTTTGGGAGTGTCCTCCGAGCTGAACGGGCATTAGACCCGAAGTTGCGTTTACTTCACACTTCAGCCCTCCTTTGACTTCTGTAATGTGGGTTGCCGAGGAACAGGTGCCCTCACGGACGGACTACCTGTGCAAGCAGTCGCAGATTCAGTGGCAGTCGCTTTGTTCAATGCTTCTGAGCTCTCGCGGATGTGGAACTACATGCGACAAGTTGTTTTGCGATGTTCCGGCTTGGCGAAAAGCCTGTGCCGACATTCTGGACCTTTGTGTTCGCATAGGAGCTGTCTACACAGTTAGATGTCGAAAGTGCATGCCCACTGGTGCTCGAAGCTTGCTGCATTTGGACAGCGTGCTTCGTGGTGCCAAGGACAGGAAGGCTAATCTTCATTCCTTTCTCTCAGGAAGTGCCGGTTCTTCAGGCTCGGTCCTGACATGAGCTTTGCACAGATCAGGTTCCGTGTTGGAGACATGGAGGGCTCGTCCTGCAATGTCTCAAACACTGTCGTGTGTCTATGTCCGAGTGTCAGAGAGAGAGAGAGAGAGAGAGAGGGGAATCAGTCCGCATGCAGGCCTAGCAAACCTTGTACAGGAAAGTAGCGACGTCTCGTAACTCCCTCAGCCTGTTCCGGGGGGACTTGGTTGCTGCGCTGAGGCCTTGTTTGATTGTTTTCTCTGAACCGCCGAAACGGCTGAGACTAGTACCTGAGAGTCGTTCGTGCAGCACACCATGCCTTTGAAAGATAGGGGAAGTCGGGGGATGAAGTGTTAATGCTGTTTCCTGGCTTGTTTTGCTTTGGGTGTTTTGCAATAAACCGGCTCAGCAAGGGGGGAGCGGTTGTTATAGGCATTAAGGACTTAGCCTAAGAGGGCGCGGAGACGAGGACAGGAGCGTAAAGTTCGGTGGTGGGCGGTGGGCTGATGCAACAACCGCACACTGCCTCCCGAACAAGCCTTTGGAGCGAATACCCCTCCAAAAACCCCAAAGCCACTTCCCTACTAAACGAAAAAATAGGGGAGGGGGCGCCTCAGTGCGGGTCTGCAAGGAAGGAAAGGGAAAGGAAAGGAAGGAAGGAAGGAAGGAAGGAAGGAAGAGAGAGAGAGAGAGAGAAGGGGGTGCACCATGCGGTGCGGGGATCCCTAGGCCCCGGAGAAAGAAGACTAAGAAGAAGAAGAAGAGAGAAGGGACGCAACTACCCACCACAGCCTGGGGAAAGAAAGAAAGAGAGTGCCTTTTCCTCAGGGGACTTGAGTCCGTTCTTTCCCTCCTCCCCACAAAGCCCAACAGCAAGTGTGGGCTTGAAGCCCGGGGGCCCTTGACAGCCCTCCATGCCCTGCAGAGCAAAGCAAAGCAAAGAGAGAGAGAGAGACCCCGGGAAGTGGTTGATTCTCTGACTTTTCCCACCAGGCCCCTGAACAGTGGTGGGCCTTTCGGCCCGGGAGTCTTGACACGACTCCCATGCTTGACACACTCCTTTGCCCCTCTGGAAGAAGTATATATATATATATATATATTATACACACATACATGCATAGTTTTTTCTAGTGTGGAAGCCCTTTTGCAATGTTGGAGGACGTCTTGGCCTCGAGAAGCTGAGAGAGCATGTGCACGTGTGGCTTCGGTTTCTGACCCAACGAAAGAGGAGGAGAGAGAATAGAGTCCCGCACCGACCTGGCGAAGACCTGTAGCAGGGGTGTCGGGAGAATACTTTTCAAGGGGAAAGCTCAACAAGACCCGCCCCCCCCAAAGTCTGAATGGAGGTCGAAGACAGCAGTCGTCAGCATCCATTGGATCGAGTGTATCGTCTCAGGATCGCATCTCGATTGCATGCCTTGTGCCGAGACATGGCTTTCTATGTGTGATGTGAGGGTTGGTTCTTGTGCTTTGCTTTCATTTTGAATGCAGCGGTGCGACAGTCTTCTCGTGAGGTCGACTGGCCCGTGACATCGCTACGACCGAAAGCACTGATGCTGGGACACGGTTGGTTGGGATCCAGCTTGATCGGGAGGCTCGGAAGTTGCGACGCAACTCCAAGCTGAGGATTGTGGAATCTTTCCGGCAGCCGGGAAGCTTCCGGGATGGTCATGAGAGCACCTTGCACTTCTTCTGCAAGGACTTGTAAGGGTCTGCTCGTAATCGGCATCACATCGGGCGAGTGCAGCATGAGGACCTGGAGCAGGCGCTGCCTGAGCAGGTGGCAAATCCGTTTCTTTCTGTCACGCAACATGTGATGGCAACACATTTTGCGTGTCCTGACAGCCTGCTGCGGCGTTACCACGGCCACTCCGCACGCAGGAGGCGAGTCCGGGTGAAGATGTTTGCATGAGGTGCCGTGAAGTCGTATAAATTCGCATAAGGCTTTGCAGTAGGTCAGTGTACCTGTGAGGAGCGGCGGGACCTTTCCGATGCAGAAGCTTTCTCTATAGGCCAAGGGGCCACGCTGAAGCTGAGTTTATGCAGCTTCATCCTCGCCTGCACAGCTTCAGCACTGGTCATTGCCACATTTTCCAGTTCCGTAAAGCCAGCCGCTCCCTGAGACTCGGCCGGGACAGATCTGATAGACGACGCGCTGGAGTTCGACGAACAGCAGGGGGTTGCTCGGTGGACTTTACGTTGCAAAGATGGATCGCATCGATGACGAGACAGCTGCTGCTCATTCACTCGGCTTTGACAACCACAGAACATGTCTCAGAGGGCTTTCATCGTTTCATCTGTGTCGATCTGCGCGATGGGCAGGTCGTTCGAGTGCACATTGCAGATGTGGCATCCTTTGTCAAGTCCGGAAGCACAGTGGACAGAGATGCAGCCTACATGGGCTGTGGCTAGGCATGATCTGACTCAGGGTTGCCATGTTCTGGCTCTTTGTTTGATGTGCACCCCCGACAGCCGAGGCAGCATTTACCTCCGGAATCATTGTGACACGGTTCAGCGTCCCGGAAGCAACTGTTCACTAGCACCGCCTTTCTGGCACGTGGCGATAGCCGGCCTCTAGGTATTGTCGTTCCATGCTGCCGCAGAACATCACGGAGGCTGCTAGTCTTGCAGAGGGGCAAAGGTGTCCAGCGTTGACCTTCGAGTTCAAGACGAGCCGAGGTCGGACCTGCACATGGTTTTTGTGCGATTGTACTGCTGCAGTTGCCATCTTGCAGGCCGCACCGGCGATGTGACCTTTCAGGGGTTCTTCCGATCGACTATCCGACTTCGCGAATCAATGAGCTTCGAGGAGGCGGCAAGGGCCCTCGCAGACGTGACGGCGCCATCAGCAGGACTCGCGGAGGGGTTGTGGCGAGGGGCCTTGGCTGCTTGGCATTCAGATCGGAGTTTGGTGGGGGCTGGTGCGACGCATGAGGAGTACGGCATGCTCTGCGGGCGCTCTGGGAGGTTACCAAGAAGGCAATGGCACGGCGCCTGCAGACGGATGAGGCGCCTGGATGCGCCTGGCCAAACAGCAGATTTTGGTCAGCTGCGCTTGAAAGCCCTTGAGGCCTACGCCTTGAGATGCCCTTGGCTTCAAGACACCGGCGAGGCTTAAGCTAACGAAACTGGCCTTCCGCCTTCCACCCTTCAGCTCACCGTTGAGGCATCTGATGCTCGACGGCTGGTGGAGTTTTGGATGACGCAGGTCACTCTGCACACTTTATTTTGTAACATCTTGCTTGTCGCGTTTGTCAGAACATGTAAAAAAGGCATACAGCATGCCGCAGCATACCCTTCATAAGTTGGTTGGTAGACTGCAGATCGCAGTTTCTCGCTCAGGTGAACGAGTGCAGTGGTCGCCTGATTTCAGCCCGGCGCACGAAACTAGGACGCAGCTTCATGGATGACATGACTTTGACCGTCTTGGATTTCCGCTGGAGCGAAGCGTTCCTCTCGAAGGGAATCTTCAAATGTGGGGTCTACGCTGAAGCCCGAGCATCCCAACCCCAGAACTCTGCCAGATCTTAGGAGGGAGTTGCGGTGTCTCCACTGCTTTCCGTGCCCGGATGGAAACCACTTCTCCAGGCCCTGTTGCTCTAACACAGTCGCCACGGCCTTGTGGTTTGCCAGATGGGTGCCGGCTGGGTTCGTGATACAGGAAAGGCGGACCAGACTCGTCCCGACAGACCTTACAGCAGAGTGCTAGAAGCAGCAGTCTGTTGCCAGGCTGTCCATGCTCTGCCGGGATGCCACTTTCCGAGCCCTGCAGAGAGAAGGCCATGCAGCTCGACGAAGTCGGCTCGGAATCTGCCCGTCCTTGCGACCGCGAGGGTAGAAACTCGATGCTCCCAGGAAAGCCTGATCACCAAGCTTCACGAGTCTCCAAGCAGATGCCGCGAGAATATTGCCGGAGTCCTCAAGCACGCACTGCGGCTTGCTGCATCCCAGTCTGGCGCTGTGAGCCCGAGCCTCATTTCTGTGCTTGCGACAAGCCTCGCACACTTCGTCAGTCTCAGCTCAGTCTTCACGCTGTTGCTTGGTGGGATTTGTTGAGGGATTCCGGGGAGACGCCTTTTCGTCATCTTGTGCTGTCGCCGTGTCGGCCGCAGGGTTCCTTCCTGTTTTCTTTGTGCCTCGAGCTTCTGTGGAGCGTTGCTACCCCGCAGTGCCGAGGCTGGAGCTCCGGCAACCTAGTCGCATTTACTTGCACCATGAGGGAAAACCAGAAGTGCGGGCATGTAACATCCCGAGCCGCTCGAATAAAGCAATCAAGCAAACAGGGGCAAAACTAGTCACATCACTGCGACAGTGTAGAGAACCTCACGTCCGTGAGGTAATCATCACATCTTTGAGACCGACCAGTGCAAGGCCTGGCACCTGCAGCAGTAGCCTTGTCAATGACACGGGTGGGATGGAATCGGGTAGTGGAGATGAACATCTGCTGCCGCTGAGCAAGCGTTGCGGGCAGCCGCCACGGGACAGAGTAGCTGTTCTGGTAGGCAAGGCATCCTTCTCGGATTTCGGCAGGCTGCAGCTGTTTTTCGACATCAACTCAGTCAGTGTGTTCCTTGACTGACAGAATAGCCCTGTGCCGAGAACCGACCCAGTACTGCGACCAGTGATACACAGTCGAGATCTTCCCTTGAACGCACAAGGTGCCTCCCGCCTACTACTTGACAATGGAAGGCTCCAAGCCGCCGATGCAGTGGCCCTTCTTACAAAGTGGCGAGTACTTTCAGGCCGAGCTGCTTTTTTCCAACAACAACCTGGAAGAGGTTAAAAAGTAAAACAGGAATCTCGAAACAGATCATGCGAGGTATGTTAGGCTCAGACATGCCCTGCTTGGAATGTAAGCATCGTGTCCTGGTGGGAAGGTGACGTCCCCCCTTCGGCGCTGGATTGACCTGCTTGGGCAGCGTCCCTCGATCTGCAACTGCTAGCCCGTCGTAGCCTTGAGATCACGGCTTTGCCCAAACAGATGCTGGGCAGCCTTGGCTGCGAGATGGGCTAGAGGGTCGACCTCTCCGAATGGGTTTAGGAAGCAAGGCAACAAACCGGGTGCAAACTTTTGCGGGATGTGCCGATGGCTCTGCAGACTCGACCTGCATCACTTACCTCTCGTCACATCTTCAATCTCATTCCAAGGCTAATGAAGGGTACCGTATTTTCTGACTCCTGACGGACTCCTGACCCTCTGACCCAATGATTCAAGGGTGAAGGCCATTGACTCTGAAAACTTGGTGCAAGAGGCTTCTCGGCTCCTGCAAGTTGAACTTCGACGCGCTGCGCCGTAGCGCGGCTGTTGCGAACATGTGTGCAGGGCCCGGAAAGTTGAGAAGGAAAGCCCAGGGTCCTGGCATTGCAGGGCTGGAAACTGGCATGGTATAGCAGTGAAGTGAACAGGTAGTCATTGCCACAGATCGGCTTTCGCACCCAGGTAATGTTCATCGATACAACGAGATGCAATCCTTCGTGAAACAGGTCTGTGGCATGCCTGCAAGGATGGGTGTACCCTCTTAAAGATTCAGAGGTGTGGACCAGGAGTTATTCTTCCAATTGTATGTAGACAGCGGGAGAGCATGACCAGCATTGTGTCGCAAGGTGCTCGATACGCATTTCTGACATTCTGTGCGGACCTGTTGAAGTGCGAGCGCAAGATGAACTGTATTGTGAGCCGGGTGGACCAGGGCTCTATCCAGCTGGCATGTCCGGTGACGTGCTTGAACTGGGCATGCCGCAGTCAGTTTGTGTTTTCGTGAAGACATAACTAGCACCAAAGCTGTCCTGCAACATGAAACTCCAAGGGTTTTTGCACGTTAACCTAAGAGTGCTGAACATGGTTCCCGGCTCTCGCGTGCAACGCTGTCGGTCCTGCCCGGTGCATCCTGCACTGTGACCCTGCTGTGAGCCGAGGAAATGGTAGGCTTCTTTCGCAGTATTCACATTCCGCTGGGGCTCTTGACCAGCCACGATCTTGCTGTGCGCCCCGTAGTCGAGGAGAAGAAGGTGGGGTGGGAATGGGGAATGTAGGACAGGGCCTTTTCGGTGCATGTTCTGTGCGGAATTGGCCGTGCGTGTACGTTGTCAGTTCGTCTGATCGTCCGTGCATCCCTTCGTCGGTCCATCCAAAAACTAATCTGATCGTCCATTGGTCCTTTCGTGCGTTCACGGTTCGTAAGTTCGGCCCGGTCGTCCGTCCGCCTTCGGGCCACAACCGGCGAGACATGTGGCGACAGCCACTTTGGGGCTAAAGGCTGGAGGTTTTGTTGAGTAGCACACTTGTGTGCGAAGTAACAATCGCAACGGCGCAGATGCCTTAGCACTCTGGTCCAAGCTCGGCGCTTAAGCTTTCTCTTTTGCCTTCCTTGTGCCTTCGGCGAT
>CAJNDV010035908.1:63045-101083 GCA_905221635.1 Symbiodinium sp. CCMP2456
GAGCTACAGAGTGCGGCGATTGTTCTCAGAGGGTTGCTTGGGCGGCAGGTGCGCTAGCAAATCCAAGGGGCGCGACATCGGCCGCCATCGTAGACAGTTCCAGTATCCTTCACACACCTGATTAGGAAACCTTCCACTCGTGCGGTTTCTTGATGATTCTGTGGTTTCACTGCGCAGCATGATATTGAGACTTGTTGCATTTCGCTAGGCGATCCTCCGCAACTTGGAGGACGGGCAGAGCTTGGAGCCTCCTGGCGGCTGTTTAGCACCGAACCGTAGCATCGTGAACTGTGCTCTGCACCTCGAATTCCCCGCGTGCCAAGGCTGTGCCCGTTTAAGACCAAGATGGTGGCCCAGCTGGCTCTAGATGTTTCAAGCCCAGCTCCCTGACTCCCTGGAAGAGTAAACTGTGCACCGGTGTTTTATGTGAGTCACATTCCGGATGCGCCTCAGGTAGCACTTTACCGGCTGACGGCATCTGCAGTTTTCATGGATATGCCGAATGGCCACCTGCTGCGACATGCAATTCTGGCCCGGCAGCACCCGGCAGCCTGGAATCTTAAGCAAGTGTTCTTTGAGACCAACTGGAAGTTGATGCAGCTGGGTTAAGGGACGGCTTTTTGCCAAGGAAGTCTTCGGACCCTTCCCCGATCTGCGGCAAGCGAGGAAGATGCATTCCGAGGGTGTCCTCTGGGGCTCCGTCTGGGAGCAGGTCGGGCAAGCCGGGCTGTCAAGAAGTAGGCATGTAAGGCAGGTCATGCGCCCAGGGATCCTTTGGCCCCTGTCCCATTTACGCCGGGTCGAATCGAAGCCATGTTGCCATCGGCTCGGGGCCGGAATGTTGGAAGAACCGGTCATAAGTCAATGTCGCTCAAACCGGGCGCGATGCTATGTAGTCAGTTGGCATTGCCATTCCTGGTCACTGGAAGGTGCAGTTGTCGCGAATGTGTGCTGCCGCCTTGATGCCACGAGCCAGCAGCTCGGGACAAAGTAGCGTAGGCCTGCGATTCCCCTTGGCCGCCAGTCCTGCAGTTGTTTACCAGACGTTATTCGTGATCGTCACTGATGGGAGCTCAGGAGCATTGCCTCCTTACTACATGACGACATCATGCCGGGGACTATCAAGCCAATGGTGGAGAGGCACTTGGTGGGTTCCTGACCTATCCCCAAAGCATGGCCTCAGTTGAAAACTCCGGGCCCTTTGCACTATAACACAGCGGTTGTTTGTTGCTCCTTGCCTCGGCCAGGCCGTAGAGATGGCATCTGCGTTCAAGTGCAGGCAGAATCTTTCTGAACTCTTGTTCGGGGGTGGGTCCTTGCATGGGCCTTTGGGATTTCGTGTCGCCAGAAGAGTGGGCGCGATCCTCGGACAAGATGCTCCCAGGTGCCGGCTTGCTACCGTGGCCTGCAGGGCTTGCATCGCCTGCAGGACCGGACCGGCCAAGAGATGGCAAGAGCGTCTTGGACCCTCCTACTTAGGGTCATGGATGTCGGTGATGGTGGTGAAAGCAGAGTGGTTGCATGCTGACGATGCTCACATTCATTCCCACAGCTTCCCCCAATAAATGATGCGGAATTGGGAGGAAGGACACCTGGCGATCATTTGGCGCAGTGGTCAGAACCAGGAGCCCGCTCAGTAAGCCTGAGGGATCGCAGCCTTAAGCCTTCTGAGTCCGCTTGCCACTTCGGCTTCATCGAAGAGGTCCATGCCATAAGTAACAGGCTCAACTCGAAGCTGCAGATTGGGTTTGGATGCAGAGCCACAGCAAAAGCACTCGGGAGCAGAGCAAGCAGCGAGGCAGGTATAGCGAGCCTTGACGCGCGCAGAGTTGACAGTCCACAAGCTATAGTCGCCCAGAAGCAAATCGTGTTGTGCCAGGAGCTGTGGACAGGCTATGGTCGTGTAACGCACATCGAAAGCAACGAACGGATGAAACGGAAGATACAACTTTGTGCCCAGTCTGAGCTTGGAGTTTCAGGTTCGGGAGGTTCGGGTAAGGGCTTGTTTCTGCACACATTGCAATTGTCACGGAGGTGTGAGGGCTCAGGAATGGGGATGTACTTTTCGAACGCTGTTGCTTTGAGCCGATTTTTTCGCAATGCGGTTCCGATATCCTCAGCAATGTCGATCTGTCAGATCCGCCAACAGGAGCATGTCTCGGTATCCCCCCCCCTCCGTGCCCAGGAAAGAACGCAAGCATCACAACGAACTCTCAACCAAACCTTTTTATGTAATCCATGTAATCCAACACACGCATCCAAGCGGCTACTGGTAAGCAGTCCTGTCTGAGGCTGGTTGGAAGAGTCTTTATGCCACTGTATACTAGGGGACCTCTTTACATGGTTTGAAGATTCGCGAAAGAAGCTGCAAATGGAAAGGGCTTCTTCGCAAAATTTCAATGTTACACCGATGTTTCAGTGAGCTCGTGTGATTGCAGCAGCTGTAATGCTGTAGCCGCAGTGCTCCAGGGGTGGGCTGGGCTGGGCTGGGGTGGGGTGGGGGACGTCCAAAATGGCCCGTGGGCTGGACCTTAGAGGCTTGCTGGTATCGGGTGTGAAGAGGAAGTTGGGTGCAAGTTGCAAGTCGACACGAAGGATGAGGCTCAGCGTGCAGCTGGCCAGTAGGCAACGTGACGTCAAGCAATGAGGCCTCTCTGCAAATCGGCTCTGACTCATGCACGAAAGCAGCCGCGAAAAAAACGGACTCCAGGCGGGTCGGTGCAACAGCCTTTTCAGACGATCCAGCCGATTCAGTCACAGGTGCCAACCGGTGAAGGCCCGATTCAGCCTTTTCGAAGATCCCAACGCATTCTGCACAACGATGCCAGTGTTGTGGCCGGCAGCTCCGCTCGTACAACGCCGTTTGCAGGCGAGAAGGATGGAAACAGCACAAACTAGCTTCGTTGGTCCAAAGTGAGTAGAGGTTGTGTTCCCGCTAAGTTTTACGACACGAAGCAAGCAGGCAAGTGGAGCTTGTGAAGAGCTCCGCACCCCAGCCATACACAAATCCGGACGGACCTGAACTGTCACCAGTTTCCTGGTCAGCTCCATGCGCGCCCCCTGAAACTTCCAACTCCAGGGGCTCCGCAGTCTGCAGCCTGTGCCTGGCTGCTGTTTGCATGTCCGCTGAGGTTGGCGCTACGAGGCCAACGGCAGCTGCGGCCAGCCTGATTGTTGGTTTGCGCACGGTGGTGCTCTCAGTGACCAGTGCGAGTCCCGAGAGGCCAAAGTCGTCTTGTGTAGTGAACTGCACCGCGCGCAAGGTGAGGATGATGTTCGAGAGGACCCGACACCTCCTTGCAGCCTATGTGATGTAGAATAGCCGCCTGCATCTCGAGTGGCCATGATGCTCTGTAGAGGTTAAGTCTGAAAGGATGGGCTTCCTAGAAACAGGAACTCGTGAAAGTCACCATCACCCTCAGCAAGTGCTCGGCGGACTCCATTCCGGACTGGGCTGCCGAAACCGAAGTCCCGTTGGATGTTTTCTTTGCGGCTTCGTCCCCGGATTTTCGCTACGACAGCCCAAGCCAGCTACAAGCAGTGACTTGCAGAGTGTGCAGAGGCTATTTACGCCCGCGACTTGCGGAGCCTTAAAGGCATCAATCACTCCGCTAACATCGCGAAGGATCATCAGAAGGCTGCTTTGCTTGAAGGCAGTGCTTGCCATGTGTGTGCAAGGGAATTAGTGCTTCTTTCTTATGCAGATGCACATGGTACATGACTATCGCTTTACAAGCAAGATAGCAGCAGAGGATGGCCGAAAATCTATCATAAATCGGCTGCTCTTCAAGGCTGGAGGTGGGACCCACGATTTGAGTCAGAACCGTACTCTCGGCGACGCTGCAGTCCCAGCATCGCTTAGGTGCACAGGGGCAGCAATGCACATACTAGTCGTTGAGTTGCTGATGAGAGCAAGCATCAGTAGCGATGACAATACCAAGAGGTTCATGAACACAATGACAGCAAATGCAGATGAAGCACACATCAAAGCGACACGGATATTCGTAGTTGGGATGTTGCGAAAAAGCACAGTGCATATGGATCATCATCTTTAACACGAATGAATCATCATCATCAGCAGCAGTAATGTTATCGCTGTCATCACCATCATCATCCTCATCCTCACGATCATCGTCGCTAGCATCAGTATCATCATCAGTATAGATATGGCTGCGGAATGCTGGCCGTAATAGTAGTAGCATCACTCGTACCTACGGTGCCGAGTATTCGGTCAAAAGCTGTAAATGACAATGTTGCGAAGATGGCAGTTCATGTCAGTGCTACAAGGGTATTCTCAGTGGCAGCAATGGTGATGGGCTTGATAAAGCGTGAAATGGCAGTGCTACTGCAGCAGCAAAAGAATGGTCGTATCAGAATATTATAAGTACCCGAAGCGGTATGTTTGCCAGTAGCGCCGTCATAACCTGCGGTCCTCAGCTTACTTCTGATGCTTGCAACGCAATGGTAGTGTCCAAGCAACAGGCCTGATCGCCTTCCTTTCCTTCTCATCATCGCCATCATCACTATCACCATCAGCATCATCATCATCCTCCTCGTCGTCCTCCTCCTCGTCATCATCGTCATCATCGTCATCATCGTCATCATCGTCATCACCATCATCGTCAGCATCCTCCTCCTCATCATCGTCATCATCAGCATCATCACTATCGTCATCATCTTCATCATTGTCATCATCATCAGTATCAGCCTCCTCCTCCTCCTCATCATCATCATCATCATCATCATCAGTGTCATCATGGCTCTTTTCATCATGGCGACTTTCTGTGACAACTCCTGCATCACCCTTGCATCAGCATCACCGACACTACTACTGCCGCCATCCGCCGCCCCCACCATCCGCCACCACTACCACCACGATCTTCCTCCTTCTCCTCGTCCACACCAGAATCATCGTCATCGTCATCATCCTCATCATCGTCGTCGTTGCCGGCAGATCAAGAAGATGGTGGAATATTGTCAAGGCTAGTTCGGCTTTCGCAGCGCAGAACTGTCGCAAAGCTGCTGAAGGTGCTGGGGGCCACGCTGACTGGCAGGACGACCAGGACGATAGCGAGAGTGTTGGTGTCTTGTCAGGATTATGCAGGGCAAGGGTTGTAGCAAAGCGTTTTGAGGATGGCGCCTTCGTGGGTGTAGCAGCTGTCTAGATAGGCCTCTGCGAGTTGCAGTAGCTTCCACTACCTCTCATGCGAGTGGTCGCCGTGGCAGGCGGCTTTTCACGTTTTTACTCCTACTCGGGCAGACATGCACTTAGTTAGTTGCTAGGGTTCTTTGCCTTCTCACAGACATGTGGGACCTGTGCAATCTCGCTCCAATCCCCTCCCTTCAACCTGAAGTCGTTTCCTTGCTTTCAAGTCTAAGAGTCTAATACAAACTAGTTCAACAACAGAAACCTGCCATGCCACAAGGCTCAATTACTGTCGAGGGCCTGGCTCCGCTCAACACCTTCCAGCAGAAAGGCTTGGATTTGGCCTTGAAGGCCCTTGGACGAGAGTCCTTCTGTAGAGGCTCTGCAGTGTCGCTGGGCTGGAAACTTGGCTCAGGAGCCCCTTGCCTACGTCCAAGGCAGGCCGTTCTTGTCTGCATTTTCCTGGGGGTCGTTTAATCCGAGTTTGGAGGCGATTCCAGTCTAGAGGGTTTTTGAGCGTCAGGAAGGTGGCTGAGATTTTTGGCGGAGCATACTATGCGAGGCCCACCTGGCACTGGAAAGAGCACCACGGCAGCTTATCTTATCTGCCACTACTTGCGGCGGCTGAGAACGTACCAGAAGGCGCGGGTCTCTCCATCTGAACCGGTGAAGCTGTCTCTGCGGGTTTACATTGGTCGCACCATGGGGGCAGACCTAGACTTGCACGCAGGGACGTCCAGAAGGACCGATGCTGCTCGTTTGCTGCCCATCCAACAAGGCAAGCGATCTCAAAGCACGATCAGCCACATGAAAGCAGACCTGAGACTCGAAATTCTGTAGCTATCCCAGAGAGGCCTGCGATCGGCTGTTGCAGTTGCTCTCGCGCACGAACATCGCGGACACCGTCCGGTGACTTGGCGAACCAGAGTTCGATTTCAGAATTGTACAGGGAAGATGACCTGCGCCACTTGTGGTCGTTCTGCAACAGTAAATCCTACTTGTTCGCTGCGGCAGCTGTTCGAGGATCGTTCGGGTCTATGCGACATCCATCGAGCGCTCATACTGGTCGCTGCCGAATGCACAGCCTCCGGCCAGCAACACCTTCCTGCATCCAACATGTTGGCTTGACGGATTGCTGCAAGGTTTCGCAGGGACTACCAAATCGACCCGACTTTGTCCCAATACGCTCTGCTTCTCAGCTCGTACTTACACAGAGGGTCTTCTGCAAATAAATGCGCTAAGGCACGAGCAAGTGAAGAAGGAGGATCCGGAGCTCTTCCAGTGCTTCCAGGCTTGGCCGTTCGTGGTACCAACTGTTCCTCGGTGAAGGGAGTTGCAATGTTGCCATTGTGTCGTCTTCCATGTCGGCAAGACGGTGTTAACTAGTGCAATCTGGCTGAATCGATCCTGTGGCTGGCCTGGTTTACTCTGGTGTCTTGTCGCAGACCATGCCCATTTCCGAGCTTCACAATTACGTGCAGGACATGGCATCCCAGCTACAAGATGCGGGTGTCCGTATCTTGGCAAGATACATTCGGATTGAGATGCTTGCTATCGGAATTTGTTGGGGCATGCATGTCATTCACAGTAAAGAACGTTTTGAGTATCGGGCGTGCAGAGTCCAAGTCTTACCGAGGTAAAGGCATGCTCTCGGAGCGGCTCAAGCTGCACGAGAAGCTCAAAGAGGCATTAGCTCTCTCCGTCTCCGATCTGCTCCAGATCACTGCTCTGGCAGGCTAGGCAGCAAAAGGACAGGCTATCCAAGAAGCTGCTCAAGCAGGTGCAACGGGCAAGTTCTTTAAGACAGGTCCGAAGTGGCAAGTGTGAGAGGCCCATGTGGTTTTCACTACTTGTGACTGTGCAACCAACGACAAGCTCTTCGAGAAGATGACTTATCCAGCAGTCGTCAGGGGCTCGAAGCATTCTTAGAGCTTTGCTGTGGTATGACTGGCTTGCCTTTCATGCTCAGAGGTCATCGACGAAGCTGCACAGGCGGTGGAGCAGCTTGTCTGGTCTCTGCTTACAGTTTGTCGCCAACGTGAACCCTGAGATTCCATCCGTTTGCCGGTCCAGGTTCGAGCTCGCCAGCTGCTGTGTTCTTGCGGAGGAGCGTGGGCTTGAGAAGAAGCTGTCTGCTGAAATCTTGAGTGACATCTTCCGTGAATTGAATGCCTTGCTTCACCAAGGACCACTTGGCACTGTTCGGGGACCACTTGCAGCTTGGTCCCGTTCTGACGGAGACCACCCTCTTTCCAGCCTTCAGGCGGATGTTCACCAGCACCTCGGGCCTGCTTTCGACCTCTCTGGACAAGATTTCGTGACTGTGAGCAGCTCGGAGCCAGGATCACTCTTCGAGCGTGTTGTCTCGAAGCGGCGGGACCAGAACACGTCCTCGGGAATTCCACATGTCACACTCAAAAGGTGCGGGCCGTAGGATGTTTGATGATCTTCCCATGACACCAAGCCTGCAGCAAAACCAGGCAAGGTAGCTAGCTAACGCATGCAAGGTTCGTCTTGGTCCGGACCGCTATGTGCAGAAACCACTCGCTCTGCAGGCAATATCGTATGCATCCGTCGATCAGTTGGTTTGCGAGCGAGGAGTTCTATGAAAACGAGTTACTTGTTTTCTACCTATCATTGGTCTTCTCTTACGAATACCGTTTTTTCGGTGAAACCAGGCCAAATGTCAGTGCGCAGTCTCCCGGCACAGAGGCTCGTCAATGCTCCGGAAACTGCCCGTGACGGCTTCACCTTGCCTTCATCGTCAGACTCACGGCTTGTGGTCGTGGACGTGACAGGCCTGCAGCCGGTACGCTGGTACGGCTAGGATTTAGGGGTTCAATGGGGTTCAGGGGTTTAGCGCCGGCCCATCCTGCGAGGGCCTCACGGCCGCCGTACGGTGGCCCCGGAGGGTGATGCGGTGCTCGACTACGAACACTCCCTGTGCAACCCTGCAGAGGCGGGAAATATGCGACACAAGACCAAGACCCTCCTCCTCATGTCACGAAGCAGGCTGCTGTCGTTGTGGATTACGTTCGCTGGCTGCTGAATTTGGGGGTGGAGAGTGCCAGCATCGCCATCATTACGCCGTACCGGGAAGCTTGGCATTCAAGGTCCGCAAGTCGCAGTAGCCGAAGGACGCTTGTTGACGCGGATTTCAGGCAACACACACGTCACAGCAGTTTGTTCGAATCTTCCACTCAAGTCTGAGGCACAGGCAGCTCTGAGACTTATCTGAACCGCTGTCCGCCTGCTTGGCATGATCTGTCATGATCTGTCCAGCAGCTGCAGTGCCGAGCACTGAAGCCCTGAGGATTACAGAGCAGCTGGCCGAAGTCTCGCCCATGCCGACGATTGGAACAGTGCAGCTTGTCTTGACATCCCTGCTGTGTCCTAGATACCCCAGCTTACAGGATACCTGGCGCCCATTTGCAAAAGTCGAACGCACATGAAAGGGTACAGCTGCGGCACCATGTTGCTCTTATACTTGAACTTCCGGGACTTCCCACTCCATGGTTGCATGCCTCATCTGTGGCTTGAGGCACCTGCTTCAGGGCGAGGAACGTGAGTACGAAGCCTGGCTCGAACGGTAATTTCGTGGCTTAACGACCTCAAACCTTCGAGCGCTTCATGGCTTTGCGGTGTGGGACCGAGATTCCAAGCGCAGGACTCTGCACTCTTAGCCACTGAGGTCGCGCTGTCCCTTGTCCGGAGCTTTGCAGAGGCAGACACAGAGGCTTCCAGCAATGCTTGGTAATTTGTTCGTTTCTGGCAAGGACCTCTTGGCCAAAGAGGCAACATGCGGCGTCAGATCCACATTTGCATTCTGAATCATTTGTGAGGTGTTCGACCCTGTGCCTGCCTCACTGCGGCGAGCAGCTGGGCACCAGCTGGGCTTCTTGAAAGACCGGCAACTTGACACAAAGGAGGCGAGAGGCAAGTTCAAAGCATGGCACCAGACACAGGCGACTTGCGAACGTGGCACTGACCCGGGCGCAACTGGGCCTCCTGGTCGTCGGCAACATGCAGGCCAGCCTTGCTGCCAGATTCATTGCCCTCCTTGTTAGTGGTGCTGTCTCAGAAGGGTTCCCTCTTAGGTCCTGCTTGTTAGCACAGCCTCCTATGAACAACCCAATGATGCCTTCTGGAATCCTTGTCTGATGCGCAGGTGCTGTCTGGAGCATCGCATTGGAAGCACTTGGTCCAGCATGTGAAAGCGGAGCATGTGAATGCGTACTGGACGGAGGCCTGCTAATTCGTCCCTCGCTTTGGGTGTAGAATTTCGGACCGCCCTGTAACGTGCATGAGCCAATCTCGCAGTGTGGAGTTCTGTCGGCCGTAGCTTTGATTATTCAGGTTTTTGTGCTTCGGCGGTTGCCTCACCGGGGGTGTTCCAGGATCTCGCCTTGAAGTGTCAGTTTCGGCCTGGCGCAGGAACAAAAAACCAGGTCAGGGTACATCTCGGCACAACTCAGCTGTGGATCCTCAGCCCACCCAGGCCAAACACTCACGTCATCCGGCAGGCAGATGCCCGACACTTCTTGCAGACCAGCAACTTCAGCGAACCAAGCCGTGGTGCAGGGTGTTGGGAGCAGGACTGCAGGCTTGAAGGTTTGGCATTTGGTGTAGCCGGGTTTGGGAGTTGAGGCTTCACGCCCACACCATGCAGTTTGGCCCAGGACGCAGGCATCAGCGGCTCAGAGTCCGAAGGCCTTCCCCGCGCTTGGCATCGCGTTGTCATCCCCATCCCGAGCCTTCCTCCGCAAAGTGCCGCATCCGTCAGCTTCAGGTGGTGATCCTCATGATGTCTCGGGAGGTGACGAGGAGGTCCGACTCTCGGGGAAGTGATTCTTGAAGAGCCTTGTGTGGTCTCAGGAGCAGGACCCTGACGACGAGCCGGATGCCTTTGAAGGCCGGAGTGACGTTTCGATTCCTGTCGACACGGTGAAGCACGAATTCTGGCCAGATCCGGTGCACTCTGCCAGCGAAGAAGATAGTGCTGGAGATGTACCGGTCGCTCCGCGAGCAGGGGCGAGCAGACAAAGGCGGTGCTCTGCATGTTGGATTTATGATTTTGGTTGTCTCAGTAGCAAGGCTCGTGGCAGATGCCTTCTGTTCCATACGTCGATTTCAGAGCGAAAGGAGTGTGAAGGGAGATGTTGCCCTATTTATGTTCCAGCATTCGGTGCAGTGGCGAACTCCACTGAGTTGAGAGCGCAGGCGCAAAGGGAAGAAGAAGAGGACTAAGCAGGCCCGACATGCTCGAACCGCGCTTGCAGCCTGTGCAGTTTGGGAGTTGTGCAGTGACCATGCTTGTCGTGCTTTGTAGGCAGCTCTGCCACCACGGAGTGATAGTGGGAAGGAAGACAAAGTGCTGGAAGTCCTGGCCTCGGGCATGCCGGCTCCTCTTTCCCTTTTCAGGCTGTCAAAATCTATCTGTCTATCTACCTATCTCCTATCTATGTATCTATCTGTCTGTCTAGGTATCTGTCTGTCTATCTATCTATCTATCCATCTATCTATCTGTTTACATATCTGGTCACACATACATAAAAGACCGCAGCGGTTTGCGGTGGCCAGGTTTATGTGGAATGGGCTCTTAACCCACGCCTGCCAGCAAAAGTCAAGAAAGTGCAGATATGTTCGCGAAAATGACTTTCAGGGGCCATGTAGCCTTGAAACTTAGGGCGTCGCACGTTTTATGTACACAGCTCCTGAATGTGATTCTCAAAGGCATGTCTGCACTGTCTTGACTTTTGCTGGCAGCATGGCTTCAAAGCCCACTTTTTTCCTTCCTCATAATCCTGACTTCCCCAAGCCCGAGAAAGTTGGCCGCGCCAGAACGAAATCAGCCTTCCCCCCACCACCCCCCTTCCCCAAGTAAAGTTAAATAATGTCCGATCCTGGCAGCGCCGAGAATCCACAGCGAAAGCTTCCAAACCGCGAAACCTGCAGGAAAGCACGCGGCCTGTTACGGACGTGTCAGGCCCTATCTACCTATCTACCTATCTACCTATCTACCTATCTACCTATCTACCTATCTACCTATCTACCTATCTACCTATCTATCTGTTTGTCTATCTATCTATCTGTCTATCTATCTATCTATCTATCTATCTATCTACCTACCTACCTACCTACCTACAACCCTATCTATCTATCTATCTATCTATCTATCTATCTATCTAGCTATCCTGTCTGTCGGCCTGCCTGCCTGCCTGCCTGCCTGGCTGCCTGGCTGCCTGCCTGGCTGGCTGTCTGTCTGTCTTGCCAGCTTTCTATCTGTTAATCTACTCGAATATGATCTGATCTGATCTAATCTATCTCTCTCTCTCTCTCGGTCTGTTGTTCCATTCCCCTCCCTGTCTCTCTCCTTCGCTCTCGGTCTCTTGTTCCATTCCCGTCTTTGTCTCCTTTGGCTGTGAGATGCCGCGCTACAAGGATGCGGCGGCCGCAGCGGCCTCTGGTGCCTCCTCCTGCGCATCCCCCTCGATGGCTGAACCGGGGGCCACTGCCAGCGATGCCTCGGAGTGTGTGGTCCGAAGCTGTCGGAGGAGGCCCGCAGCAGAGATCAGCAGAGTTTCCATGGTTTTTGCAAAAGACCCGAAGTGTTTGGTCAAAGAACGCTTTTGCGAATGCCTGAGGCCCCACAGGCATTCGCCCTTTGCATCGCAGCATGGCCTTTGAGCCTCGCCGATGAGAAGTCTCTCAACTTCGGCATGCGAGTGACGACAAGATGTCTCCGAGGTGCTGAGCATTGGGCTGAGATGTTGAAGGAGAGGGACATCTTGCAGCGAGAATTCAACGGAGGCTGGGTCTCTGCAGAGCTTGGGTTTCGTCAGATAGGTTGGTCCCGGCTTGCGAGGCACTTTGCTCGACAGATTTTTCTCGCCTCATTACTGGGCACAACCACCTCCAATCCTGCTGAAGGAGAAGCATTACAGCAGGTGCATTGCGGTTTGCAGCACGTCACGCGGTCACGGATAGCTTGCAGCTTGCATCTCGACAATGGCAAGGCCATTCTTTGCGCTGCTAGTATGCTTCCTCGACGACAAGCGCCCGAAGAACAGACTCTTTGCATCATATTTTTTCCTCTTGAGCGTGTTCGCCATGGAGCAGAGAAGCACAGCAGGGCAGCTTCCGGCGAGGCAGAGGGATACGCATGGGTTGAGTTGCTGAAGATTCGGAGGTCATACAGTTCTTGTTGCAGGCTCCAGGACTTCTGCATCTGTCTGATTTTCTGGGACGCGCTGTCAGGTTGGCATCCTAGAGGCAGGAATTCCCAGTGGTTGGCCCTCTTTTTGCAGTTTTCGCTCTCGCCGACGCGGGGCCTGATGTAGAGCCGGTTCCTGCATAGGTCGGCTTCAATTTGTCGAAATGCCTTTGAGCTTTTTTCATTTTCTTTGCCTGGTGCCAGTATGGAGAAGGTATCAGCAGTGCATTCAACATGTGCGTGCTCCCGAACAAATCCCAGGACTGCGTTACCTTGGGCGATCTTCCAGAAGAGCTGCAGGTGTGTCGGGCTTTTCCGAACCCCAGTGCCTGAACCAAGCATTGCTTTGTGCTTTGAACGGTCTGGTGGCCTTTGTAGGCTGGATGCGCGTGTGTGTTCTCTCGACTTCACGGCATCTGTTTTGGAAGACTGAGCCCAGATCTGCTTTGCAGGCTCGCTGGCGCCGTGTTGAAGACTCCTGGCAGAAGTCCCTGCGCGACTCGTGTTCGTCTGGCTCAGCCGTGAGTCAAAGCGACATCCACACCGAGCATGGCGAGGAGCTGGCTGCTTGTGCACGTCTCGTACTCTCAGCCTTCTCATGCTGTGCAAGTTGGGCAAGCTTCGGCAATGCACATGCTTAGGCACTTGGCAGTGGATGGGTCATGCTTGTTTGACCTAAGTGTCAACGTCTTTGATAGCAGCATTCAGATGCATTGCAAGCTATCATCTTCGGCGGGGCGAGCTGTAAACAGAGCACTTCTGGCCTGCATGAGGATGTATTGGCTATCGTAGCATTTTGGAAGCACGAAGGCAACGCCGGCTTGCTTGCCTGGGTGACTCATGGCGCGAGATGAAGACGCATCGTGCCCCTTTTGTGCATCGTGTGCAGGCAACGAGTGTCTCAAGAAGACGGACTTGCGTGAGGCAGAATTATGCTACAGCAGCTTGGCGTGGTATCTGTGTGGCCTCTTTCCCTTCGTGCAGTTTCCGGGTCCAGGTGAAGGCACCAAGCTGATCAAGGACAAAGTTTGAACGTTTGAGGGAACCATCGGAGTCCCTTGAACTTGTGACTTGTGAGAGGAGTTGCCGCCAGACTTCGTGGCAGATGTCAGGGTCTCGAAGGCTATGGAGCTTGAGGCAGATCTGCTGAACAACTTCGCGCTCACTTTACTAAAGGCGCCTTGTTTCGAACGGGAACGAAGCTGTTTACATGTGGGCCTGGGTTCAATGTGGTCCAGTGATCATCTCGAGGCTTGCCACGGGACTGTAGCCGGGAAAATGGGTTGGCAGGATCAGGGCAGAATCAGCTCAGACCGAACCCTGGCCGGATACAGTTGCAAGAGATGAGGGGCCATTTTCTTCTCGGCAACGAAGACTGGCATTGACCGATCATCACAATAACAACTCTGGGGGGGAAGTCTGTCACTCCTGCATCTCGACATTCGCATCCTGCAGCACCAACCATTCACGGTCGGGCCATGTCTTGATAATGAGGAAGCTTTGACACTGTCTAGATCTGACGGCACTGCTCTGCCGAGATGAATCGACCGCACGACGCCTTGCCGTCGCTGAGTTGCACATAACCCCTGAATGGCCTCACCGTCAGAATCAGCTTGCAGTCTCTAGGAGACGTCCCAGAGATCCCTGAGTCTGCATCAAATATGAGGCTTTAAGTCTTTAAGGGTTGTTGTTCGAGTTTCAAAGCCCGGCGTGTCGGTTCTGGGGGCAGAATTTTATGGAAAAGCCCGAGTTGCACATCTGTATGCACAAAGTGCGCTCGAGGTTTTCTGAGACGCGCGTTCTATATGGAGCCACGTTCCTGAAAAACCGGGTGCAGATAGACGCCTTGAGCATGCATCTAGAGTTTGGGCGATCGGGTTTGTCCAAGCCCCTCCACCCCCCCGAAGTCGCAGCCCAACCTGAACCCTAAGCCAACCTAGCAAAGCAATCATGACCCGAAGTCGTAAGCTTTAAACCCCGAAAAAGAAGCCTAGACCACCATAAACACTAAGCCTTAAACCCTTAAGCCCCAATGAAGCCTGAGGTTGGCTACCGAAGCTCTGGAGATCTTCGAAGAGTTAGGCCCGGGCTCGGGTGCTCTCCCGTGGTCGCCGTGTGAATCGTGAATTTGCTTTGCTCGATCTCAGGCGCCTTGACAGTCTCTCCGTCCTGCTCTGTCCCCATTCTCATCTTGGCTTTCCCAAACGAGCAAACTTGTAGTTTGAAATGGTTTTATGGGCTGTCGAACAAGCGAATGTCGGTCGATGTGCTTGGCGAAATGTCGAGTTTTGTGCCGACAAAAACATAGAACGTGCACAAGGGGACAGAGATGAATGCAAGAGAGGCGAGTTGCTACGGATGCAGAGAGGCCGGCAAACAGCCTTACAAACACACGGACGGACCGAGAGCGAGAGGAAGACAGAATTATCATTGTATATCATTGTTCCGGGGCCTCCAGACCTGGATTTCCTACAGACGAGCTTTCCATGTGTTCTTTCTGCCAGAGCTGCTGCTAGTGTGCCCGTGCCAACTGAAACATTGAGCACTCTAGCCAAGCTAGCATCCTTGCTTTGTACGTGCCGCGCATGCACCCGCCCGCCCTGCAACGTAAACTAGATGTTTCGGCCTAGAAACTCCCAAGTTCCAAACAAGATTTGTGCAGCTACGTCAAGCTATACGAACTTCATACTGGAAGAAGCACAAGTTTAGTTATCGGCCTGATGTGTATGGGGCAAATTTCCTATCACTACTGGGGCTCTGACGAGCGCCCACTCCCAAATCATAAACCCTGAACCCCAGCACAATTTTTTTTGGGATTAAGCATTTTGGGGCAACCTCGACTTCAATAGCAGCCTGTCACTAGACCTGGCGTGTTTAGGGTTTCGGGTTAGGGAAGGGTATTTGCGGTTTCGGGGTTATGGGCCATATGTTTCGGGAAGATGCGTCTGTTAGAACATGACGAGATGTATTGCAACATCCAGACGCACTCCTAGAAATTTATTTATACACGCGGGGGTCAGTGCACCCGCACTCACCTCCTAAAGAACTCAGTCGCCCCCTGTGGTTTTTCATTCTTCGCCCAATGTGCAGCAACAGGTCACGCTGCCAAGCGCGTGAAGGCTCTCTATCGCTGCGGACGAGCCTGCATGGCGCCTGCGCGTGCAACTGCTGGGTTCTGGACTGGAAGGAGTTGGATGCAGTTCAGGGGCCAAGGAGGCGTTGATCCTCTCTCTGAAGATTGTGGCTGTTGACAAAGCCGTGCGCATTTGCAGTTGACGACCTGGCATCAAACGTCACCGAAAGCAATAGAAACCAAACCCCCAAAGGCCTGATAGGCACCAGAAACACGAACAAAATTGTACTCCGAGGTCCAGGGAGACTGTGGAAGGGCACGCGACTTTTTTACCGAAGCTCTTCGCCTGGATCCGGCGAAGACCCGAGCTGCCGCGGGAGTTCTGAGCGAAAGATTTGAGTTGGGCCGTACGGTCTATGTGAACTGGCATGCCAGCATGTGTTGTCGTAAGGCCAACGACGAGGTTCACAATGCCATCCGTTCGCTTGGACCTCCGGCTTCCCGGCAGAACGGTGCTTCCGTCGCATCGAAGCCTGAGGTCCGTCGGTGTTCTCAAGTTGTGTTGCCGTGAGTCCTGAGCTTGGCAGCCGTTTTACGTGGCTCGAGTGTCCGGGCTGGGGGTGCAATGGGCGGCAAGGCACTGGATAGAAGCAGTTTTCTTGTCGTATTCGTTGCGTGCGTGGAGCCAGGTCGGCAAAGCATGCTGTGCCATAAGTGGCAGGTCAGATTACGAGGACAGCATGGGTTGTGCTGAGGAACGAGCATACAGCAACCTGCTTGACGACCGACGGAAGGATGCGAACCACGTATTGACGCCGGTCGCCGACAAAGACGGGAGGCACCTTGTTCAAGTCGAGCCGTGTGTGATGAAGTCAAGCATTGGTCATTGTGCAGCCGTATTCTTGGAAGGAGAGAGGAGACCTTGGAGTGGCTGAATGAGCTCGTTGCACAGCTGTGGCCGAACATTAATAATGCGGTCCAGAAGATCGTTCATGAGCAGGCCACGGAGAAACTTGATCCCTTGCTTTGCAGAATTGAAAGCACCAGCACCCGCGAGGTCACACCGCAGCTGCAGGCGAGCCTCCCAAGCTTCTTGAAAGGCGCGGCACGTTTAGCTGCTAGGTCTGCCTGGTACCTTCACCCGGCTTTTCTTGCCTGCATACTCGTGGGCTGGTAGTATGCCGGGTTAGGGTCCTGGTTGTACCGCGGCCTGCTGGCAGCTGCTGGAGCGTGCAGCATGGCCATGCCATGCTTGTCCCATCGAGCCCGCTAGGCACACACTTCAAGACCTTCACGCTTGGAACGATCACCCCGAAGTTTGGGCCGATCGAGCTTGTCAGCCGCCAGGTGGGTGAAAAAGGGGCAGCACGAGAGCATTCGAGAACACAACGCAGAAAGTTGTCACGACTGCGTCCCGGGTCCATGTCCTAGGTGACAGCAATCTTCTGCAGCCGTTTACGGTCGTTTCCTTAGATCCCATCTGGTAATCTTACACAGGCTCAGCCCAGATCCAAACTCCCAACAGTCATCCTGTTCCTGCAAATTCTTCCCTTCATCGCCTGTGCTCTTTCAACAGCTGTACAGCAAACAGAGCAGTCTTCCTTGCAGCCCTGAACCAAGTTCCCTTCTTTCGGATCTACGTCCTAAAAGAAGACACCGCATTTTGCCTTGCAGCACGGGTTGAAGCTCAACCTGAACTTGGACTACGAGTCGGATGTTGACATCGAAGTCTCTGCCGTGATCGCCAGCTCCATGGCTTTTCGCTGAGATGGGTCTGGGCATTTGGGACACACTGCTGGGACAGATTAAATTCGACAGCTGCGATTCGCGAGTTCAGCCGACACTTTCGCTGCCAACGTTCCTGGTTTTGAGAGAGTCAGTCCGACTGCCTCCAGCACACCTCGACCCAAACGCCGTGTGTCGAAGCCTGGAAGGCACGTGCCCAAACTCCCCAGACCGCTCTGCAAAGGTATTGGGATCAAGTCCATCCGCTTGCGCGGGGAGCTGGTGCTCAGATTAGAGCCACTGATCCATGAAACTCCGGTGGTTGGCGGCGCCTTGCTTGCAAAGCTTTTCATCCAGTCGAGGTATGTGGTGCTTCGCCTTGTAGTGGAAGAGGAAGGTCTTTAAACGACAGAAACTAGCTGGGTGAATAAAAGAGCATTTTGATTGTTCTTCTTCGTCTTCTTCCTCGCCACCGGTAGCAAGATCTCTTTCAAAACTGGTGGAATGATCTGGTGAGTGCCAGCGCGACCCAGGCATCACCGTCTTCTTCAACGATCCGCCAGAGCTGGCCACTGGAAAGCAATTTCAGCGGTCTTGCAGCGCGACACAGGTTTAGGACCAGCCGAAGACCTCAAGCTCCAGACCCTTCACCTGTCCCTGCCGCATTCAGGGCCTGGACTTCACCGGGATAGCCAACCTGGCAGATGTGCCCGGCATTGCAGGCATAATCCGCCACCAAATCAACGCGGCCATCAGTACCTGGGCTTCACTTCGGACCCTTGCACCTACAGCTTTGCCCGGATGAAACAATTTGGCAGTGGCTGCAGACAAAAGAGCCTGTTCTAACATCTCCTGAGCGGATGAGTCTCCTGTGCTGAGGCAGTGCCATGGTCCTGCCAAATGTCATTGCCGTGACTTGGACAGCTATCTGCTGCTGAGAGTAGCTTGTGTCAGCAAATCCGGGCGATTGTGTTTGCAAATCGAATCAGAAAGCCAGCAGCTGCCTGTCGCAAAAGGGGTGGGGTTTGCCGTTTCCGGCTGGGGCGCTTCCGGTGACCTCGCATATCGCTGGCCTCGGAAAGAGCGTGACGCTGAAATGGCGGGCAACTTTACAGTACATTTCCAGGAGCATGTCGTTGCGTTGCCGTTGCATGGCACTTCCTTGGTGTTTGCCGTTTCGGGCTGAGGCCGCCTCGGATATTGGCTCATAGTGGCTCTGGGATTTGCTGACTGCGACTGTGCTGTTGATGACTTGCATCCGGCCTGCGTGCTGATTCTGCCCCTGATGTTTTTGACTGTTTGCTGACTCGGACCCTGCACATCTGCTACTATGGAAAGCTTCGCGACAGAGCCCCACACGGCACCTGGCGATCCGGAGAGCAATAGGGAGAGAAAGCCCCCGAACAGCGCTCACGGTGATGCTGACGATTTTTGCCGGATGTTTTTCTTTGCCGGCTCCATGTCCGGGCGGCAGTGGTCTCTGGAAGTCCAGAGAATCACTAGCCTGTTGAGTTCCAACAGCTAACGCTTCCGTGTATGGTCCTTGCTACTGTCGCTCCTCGCAAGTCGTTGGAAAATCGTTGGGGGGAAAGTGGCCCTCCTTTCAGAGATCCTAAGCGGCGAGGGGAGATGGTGAACCGTCCTGCTGAAGGGTTTAGGGAATTCGAGGTGCCCATAGCAACACCGGCGCAGGGCGTCGACATGGCAGGGAGCCAAGCTGAGCTGTGAGTCTGTGCCTTTCTGTGCTGCAGATGTCCGGACCGGAGGCAGATCTCGTGAAGCCACTGCCCCTGGCCGTCTTGCGCGTCACCGGGTTTGCAGTTGGCCAGGAAGCCGGAGTAGCCCTGCTAGGGTTCATCAACAGCTCGAGGTGACTGCAGTCCGCGCGAAGGACATCACAGCCAAAGACTGGCACCTGCTGGGCAAAGCCAGCAGCGACACCTATGTGACTTTCTGCCTGACTAGACCAGGCTGTAGAATCGGTTTCTCCACGTGGGTCGTGCTGGTGGGTGGTGGGCCGCTGGTGGGCAAGCCGTCCCTTGAGCAGGCTATTCTGATCTTCAATCAGGGTGCGTGGGGTTTCGATCTTCATGCTGCGATCCACACCATGACCCAGTTACAAATCTGGATGAACGATAGATTACACAGAATTCCAGGTTTACCGCCACAGGCATGGTCCCTGTGAAGTCACCCGTCGCTGTCTAAGGAGGGTCTCCTTGGCCAGCGACTCCTGGAACTCGTCTGTGCAGAAGCGAACCTGCAATCCAGCCCCCTGGTCAACCAACATAGGACTTTTTTTGCCGGCGGTGTGGCGAGGCTGCTTTTGGTCGGTCTTGGGTTGCTGGTACCGCGGAATCAAAGCAATCTTGGGTAGCAAACCCTGCTTGTTTGGTCATGTTTGAACCCCTGTGCCTGCCGATGCCATGAATCTGGCCCGCCAAGGTTTGGGGTGAGGGGGACTTCCACGACTTCATGGTGCCTTCTCGCTTGTTTCGAAAGTAGCCGGAGGTCTGTGCTTCGATTTTGAGTTTTAGGCACGTCACAGAATTTCTCAGCTCAAAGCTCTCCTGGCCAAGCCAAGGTCTTCGATCGGGATCAACGTCTCTGCATCGAGGCTCCTGTGGCCGCAAGAGAGATACCACGGCATCCGAAGCGACAAGTGTGTTTTCCCTGATGAGGGAACCCGTGAAAGCCAAATGTAGGTCACTTGTCCTGATTTTTAGGGTCTCTGCCAGTTCATGAACAGTTGAGGGAGGATCCGGTGGCTGTACAATCAACCCTCGCTGTGGACTACCGAGTTTCACTTCGGACAAGCCAAACACGCAAGATCTGAACTCGATGAGTCGAGAACCTACAGGGATGCTTCAAGCTCAGGTCTACGATAGTGACTACCTCACCAACTCGGACTTCATCGGCAAGCCGAAGTGGCCAATCAAGGCCAATGCCAAAAGCTGTGTGCATCCTTGTGCAAGGGAGCCCAGCGAGACCCTGGACAGGCCAGTGAGGCGGTTCGGAATTCCAGCGTGCCGCTGCCCCTCGTCGCATCTCGGCTACGAGGTTCCTTGTCGGCTGCTGAAGAAGTTTCGATTGCTCTAAGGATCCGAAGTCGCCGGATGAGAAGTGCTGTGGAACGCTGGAGATGAAGTTTGAGTGGCTGCAGCTGTCTGCATGGGATCAAAGCACGGCAGAGCCTTGGCAGAAAGTTCCGTTCTTTTTTGGGCCTTCCTCTTCTGCCGCGTTCCGGAGCCAAGCCCTGCCCCTGTCCCTGTCAAGGCCAAGGCCAAGGGAACTTTGGTGAAGCTGGGCGTCAACCGGATGACCTTCCCGCCGTCCTTCGGCAAGTCGGCCGCGGTCTTGGTCAAGCTGGGAGAGCAGGACCGGGGAAGCCTGAGATTTGAGTTGCCGGGCTTTGAAAGAGCGAGGATCTCTGCTTGGACCGGGACTTGTGACGCGAAGAACGAATGCATATCTCTTGACTCTTGACACAGCGAGGAGAGGACATCCAAGGTTCACAGGATCAAAGAGCCCTCGCCTCTCGGACGCGGAGATGCACGACAGTCGGACTTGAAAGAAGGATTAGGTGTTTTGGGGTTTGAGCTAGGATCTTGTCTTCTGAGCTGCGTCTCATAGCCGTCCCTGGTGCATAACTTGTCGCGAATTTCGTTGCTGCTCCGCAGACCGAATGATGCTTTTTCTGAGGAGGTCAGGCTTCATGACTCGCTCTAAATTCGCGACGGACGGGCGAACGGTCTGGGCTCTTTCAATCGGGGATAGATTTGCATCCCCCACCGCCACTACCACAGCCCCCACGATTGCTATTTAATCATAAGACAATCCTAAGCCCCGCATCCCATAACCTTATCAATCACACGAGCCAAAGCTCGCGCCCTAGGCCTGACGTGGTCTCCGTAGCTGGTGCGCTCGCGCGAGTCGCCAGGCATGGGGTTCTCACTCCTTCTCAAGTGGATCTGCTCTTGTAAACGCCTCGGCCGGTGGGTCAAGTGATAGCTTCTCATGATTCTCATCCAAAATCCGAATCGCCGGCCTCGTCGTGTAACACCTGCCTTAAATAGCAATTGCGAAAAGGTTGGTTTGGAAAACCTTTGGCCATTCGTTCAGCTGTTCGGCTCGTTGAAAAAAACCAACCAAGGCGAATGGGCAATGGCGAAAAGGAGTCATTGCCATCAAGAGTGCACAGACTCGCCTAGCATGTCATACGACACACGGGCTTAGTCCAAAGCTTCTGATATTGCTTTGGCTTCCTTGTGGCGTTGCTCGTGCCACCAGGCGATGCAAGGCACAGGGCCTGAAGATGGAAGCGATCCAGGAGATCACGGGCTTGAGCAAGGCCGGGTGGAAGGATAGCGTGGGACGTTCGGACAACCCATGTAACACATGTAGATCATGGGGTCTGATGGTGTCACGGGGCTTTTGGCTGTGCAACTTCCGAGCCCCAAGCTGGAACTTTTAGGGTCTTGCTGTGCGAAGGGACTCGAAGGTGCTGATGATGTTTGCACGGGGTTTTTACATCATCAACCAAGTTTCGCCTCCGCTAGGAAGAGGTGAACGCTGCACTTGCAGACTCAGACAAGAAGGACGGTGCTGCAGCCGCCCTGCGACCAGAGATCCAGATGGACGTAGTGTTGCTGGGCGTTTAATCAATTCGGAATCTTTGTTTGGACAGTTTTGGCTGCACTGTATGTGGGCGTGGGGTGTATTTTGTTCTCCGAAAGTGCATAACCCCGCGGTGCTTCTATTCCAGTCTCTTGAGACATGGGTTGTCATGCGTTGATGCAGCAGGTTCTACTTCTCCGTTTATGAAGATGATGCGAAGAAGCTTGACTTCACCGTGACTGCTTCTCGGAATCCAAACGACCCACGAGGGCCCATGCTGATCCGTTTGGTTCACAAGCTCAGGCTTGTAGTTCGATCTGACTGACCCCGTGCAAGTCAGGCGCTGGATGAAAAGATGAAACCCTACGCAACTTGGCTCAAAGGGTGAAGTCATGATCCGTTTAGCCTTCTTAGAGAGAGCTTGTTGCTGCTGATAATGGCGGCGTTTCGGGATCTTGCGGTATTACATGACAGGGCAGCCACAAGATCGAGCAAACACGAATCCCAGATTCTTACTTTTGGGACTAGCCGAAGTCTTCCACACTCAATTCCTGCCGAGAATTGTACACGTGTTGAGTGGGTTCCCCTCCTTGTGAGGCGACATTCACCACATCGGTGGGCGATGCTGCGGCTGCAATTGACGCCAAGCCCACGGTGCGAACATTGAAGCTCAATGAAGGCAGCGAGAGGAAGAGTCGGGAGAGTGTCAAGTTGCTGAGCCGTGGCGCTGGCAGGTGAAGGTTCGGTACAGGCTGATCTCGAAGTGTGCCTCTTCGCCATCAACTGAAGGGTAACGTGCTCTGGGCCGACAGGGCTGCAGGTGGTGAGGGACCCCTGCCATCGTCGGCTTAGCTGCGAAGTGTTTGTAAAGACCGGCTTGCGGTCTATTGGACCCACTGCTGGCTGCAGGTCCTAGGTCCTAGGAGTTTCACCCGGCAACGTCAGGGCGCGCCTGGCAAAGCGTTAATGTGCCCCCAGAGGGAGGATTTCACCGGCCGGGTGCAGACTGCAGAAGGCCAGGGCACCCGTACAGGCCTCTTGCAACAGTAAGGCCTGGCACTGGCAGATGCTCCTTTTTCCAACATATCCTGAAAAGCCATTCTTGCAAGGAGTTCTTTCCCCTTCCTCAGGGTTCCCAGCCTGAAGTTTCGATTTAAGTGCTTCGCTGGCGAAATTCGGCGTTCGACGCGAGGCTGCCCCTTGTAATGAGTCTCTTGGCTTCCTCTGCCATGATGATCTGGGGATGCAGTATACCCGAACGCTCTGCATGACCCTTTTGCCATGTCTTTTTGCAGCAGGAAAAGCGACGTTCCAGATTGGAAAGGGGCGAGCTAGGTTTTCAGGACTTGAAGTGGTCTGAATGCGCGAGAGAATCAGTTTGTGCATGTCTGTTTGCATGCTGTACTCGTGGCTCCTCAGAAGCAAGGCGTTTAAGAGGTTTTGGAAGATGTGTCGGAAACAAACGGCATGCATTCGCTTCGACTTGCGTGCTGTCCAAGGTTCAGCCGGAGATGGACTGAAGACCTCAGCAGCTTCCATGGATCTGAAAGAATCCTGGACAATGTGCAGTAATCGTGGAACCAGGGAGTGGTCGTCGTGGAAGGACAATAGCAGTCGCAGTAGAGGCAGCATCGGTCCCGCAATTGATAATCGCATGGGGAAGCTTCTTTCTGCAAAAGCAGGCTGTACGCCTAGCGTTTTGCAACAACAGGGCAAAGAGGGTGTGTCCCAGCGTGTCGGTCGAAATCTCTTCCTGTGCATGGGCATGTCTGAGCGCTTGGAAGGAGAAGCTTAAATGCAGGAGGTCGTGTGTAGGGCCGGGGCGGGGCAGGGAGTTCTCTCCGGACTTGCCTTGCAGGTAGAGAATTCGCATTAGGGAGCATTATCCACTGCAGCTAGCAGCGATGAGCATCGACTTGCTCGCATCGCTTTGATTTTATCTGCATATAGAACCTGCTGGAGCAGCTTCCTGTCGAAGTGCAAATTAGCTTCACTGGGTGCAATGCATACCAACTTCAGGCTATTGTTGCTTATGCCTTGCCCACCCGCGGTACATAAGAGGTAACGGCTGTAGGCTGTAGATGCGATCGGAAGCAGAAGGCTTCGAGGCAGGTGATTTTTGTTTTTAGTCAAGCCTGCATCAACTGCTGGCCCATGATGTAGAGTCGAATGTAGGGTTGAAAATCTGCCTGCATTCGAGTATCTTGTTTCCACAAGCTGTCTGCCGGGTGCCATCAGCTAGCCCTAACCGGTCTCAATAAACCATTTCCTGTCTGTCTATGATCGGAAGTTCCAAGGTCCAGGCTTCGTGTCGGAGGAGTGGGCACATGTCCTGGCCTGGGACCTCTTCGTGGGGCGTCGTCGCCCCAGCCAACAGCGAGCAAGCCGTCTTGCCAAGTGAAGCTAGCGAGGTTGGATCTACCTTGATGGCCTGCGTCGCGGTATCTTCACCTCGCACTCTGCGAGGGCCTGAAAGCTGAAACGCTTCGCAGCTTCATTCGAGCCGCAGCTCCATTCAGCAGCCCCTTCTTGGAGGTGCTCTTCTGTAACTTGATCGGGCCTCCCGGTCTCCTCATGCATGCGATCACCTGCTTCGTTGTCGGGAAGGTTGCAGCCGGTTGCTTGGGTGATTGCGGAAGTTGTCACACAAGTGCCAGGGCTTGCCAAAGGAAGAGGGCCTGGAGGACCCGAAGTGACGGGACTTCGACGCGTTGTATGGCAGAAGCGAAAACTTTGGATGGGGCCATTGTCAGCCTTGGTGGTGCCAAGTGATCCAAGGTGAAGTCCATTGCCCCGAGCCCTGCACTGTAGTAGAGCGCGTATCTTGACTGCCGCCTGCCGTGTACTCCAGTACCAAGGGCATAGCGGCATGGTAGTGTCATGGATCATTGATTTGACGCTTTTGCAGCGAGATCCTGGTCACGCCAAGGCAGTGGTTCGATACCACCGGTATATCTTATTTGTAGAGCATTCCTTCCCTCTTGAGCCGAAAGGCGCACCAACATTTTGCCAATAGTTCATATTTGTCCAAGCGTTTGCCTGGAATTCCAGAGCCCTGCTGAAGCCTCAACGTGCTGTTGTCTGCCTGCTGGTCCACTTTGACATTTCTTGGTGCACATCTGAGGAAGAAGCTCGCAGCGTGTGGATGGGACAGCAGGACTGCTGAGTGAGGGCGGGCACGTGGGCACCACGTCAGTCGCGTGACATGACCTGTTGCAAGGCCTCTGCTGTGCCGGATGATTCGTGCATACCCCAGCTGGCCTTGCCGAATGCTCAATCTGCACATATCCTAACTCCATTGTTGTCGGCCAGGCCAAAGGAGCGAAGTCCAGGCGGTTCCTCGTCCTCGAAGGCTGAGAAGCCAGCTGCAGTTGTCCATGGCGCTTGACTTCCCTGCGAGGAAGACATGTTGAGTCCAGATGTGGAGACAGCTAGCAGCCTGTCACGTCGGAAGGATTGGTGCAAGGATGCGACATCCGACGTACAGAAGGCAAAGGGTTCTTGAGATAGTTCAATTTGTGTTGGCACCCGTCGCCTGCCACTGCATGTTTCGATTTCTCCAGCTCGATGCAAGAGATAGACTTGCATAAACCTGAAGATGAACTGATGATCAGAATCAGAAGTGAGAATCGTTGAGAATCCAGATAATTAGGTGACAACAATCTGTGTTGCACCCTCTGCCTGACCGCAGCCCAACCGCCACACCGACTTCGTGCGAATCGTGCCTCCGGCTCGACCGGTCCGCCACCCAGAATCGGGGCCTTAGGTGAAGTGACGTCTCTTGGGTGCAATTGCTACGGGCTGATGCTTCACAGCCGTGGCATCAGCAAACATGTGCATGTTGATGAGTGTGCCGTGTGAGCAGAGGCACCACGGGCGAGTGGATTCAGGCGGCTGCTGCCTGGCCTGTGAAGAGACGGAGATTCAAAAGATTGGATCCAGCTCAAAATTTCTGGAAGGTGTGGTGAGGCGTTGCCAAAAGGCCCCGATGTGCTGGTAGCTCCGGCATTGACTTCTTGGTGCGTTGCGTGGGTTCCGATGTGAGAGATAAGTGCCAACCGACCACGCCGGTCCATGGCCCTTGCTGCCAGGTCGTTCCGAGAGCCTCAACCCTTAGCCACTTGCGAATGTCTGTCTCCGCATGCATGTATGTGCCCCTTGTGCACTGTGCAAGAACCTACTCAACCACTGTTTGCACGGGTGGATTCCGTCGGTCTGTCCGTCTGCAAGCACGTGCCTGTGCATGCATGCATGCACGCATGGATGGGTAGACGCAATTGGCTTGGTAAGTCGACAGCCACATAAGTCTTAGATATGCGAGTGTTCACAGGTCAGCAGATGGCAGACCTTCCATGTTGAACGATCGATGGACAGACACATCAACACGAATGTAGATAGATCATAGATCACTTGAGAAGCAGACCGACAGTAAGACAGACGATCAGATGGCAATCCATGCATGCATAGATGTACAGATGCTTGGCTGTGTGCCGGCATGTGGAGGCACATTAATTCATGGGGCGCATAGATGGATAGAGGGATGGCGGGGTGCTAGAGGCGTCTGGATGAACACATGGACGGATAAACAGGCAGATGAGTGGACGGATAAACAGTCAGATGAGTGGATGACAGACAGGCCAAGCGACCCAACCTGAAAGAGAGCCAGGTCTCCGAGATAACGCCATCTTCAGCAACAATCTTCTGGTCCAACAACCAGGTGTGCTGACAAGTGGTTCGAGGTTTCCTTATCATATCAGATGGAACATGTAGTGCTGCTGAGTTCTCTTGAATCGCGAGCTGGGTCTGCAGGACGCACGGAAAGTGCATATAGACGTATTGTTGGAGAAGAAAGGCGGGCACGAGCTGCGGTGTGTCGATCAACTTGGTCCAATGTTGACCAGGCCGCCATAGGTTATGCAGCCATTCGGTAGCATGCATCGGCTCGGAGAATCTAGTTGCCACAGAGCAGGATGGCACTTCCAGAGCTAGTTGTTTTGGAAGAGTTTCAGGCAACATCTGCATAAACGCACATACAGCTGTGCATGTGTTGCCTCGTCACATCTATGTATGTATCGCATGTCTGGAAAATAGTTAGTTGCGGGCGTTTGGATCATGTTGCCCATCCTGTGGCAGGTAGCTCTCTTCCCTTTGCCTTCTTCGAGGCCACGCAGTGAGCAAGAAAGCAACCCAAGTGTGGTCCGTGGTTGGTGGCAAACAGCATCGGACCGTCGGGCCGTTCACACAAGGCACTGCAACTCCCTGAGCCCGCTGCTCTAATGCACAGGCCTCCGGGGACGCAGCGTCCTTCGAGCTGCCCGCAGGCGGGTTCCGCCTACTAGGCTTTTGCCAGGGGCTTTTCGGATGCACCCTCTGAATTCGTCTTCGTAGCGCGAGAAGCAGCATGGGTTTTGATTACCTCGTCTGGTTCTGGAAACATCATGTGTTGGCACTGTAAGACTACGGAAGTCTTGGCAAGTTGTTTAGCAGCCATCTCTTGCAAAGCACAAGGCTTTAGTTGGTTGGACAGAGAAAGGTCTAGAGCAAGCGCCGCACACGATTCGGACGGGACTCCAACAGTAATTATGTGCTGAAGCGGACTTACAGCGTGGGTCGGGCGGGTGGGGTCTGTAGCCCAGCAAAGGATGTGGTTGGGCCAGTGCGCAAACCCTGGAAGAACCGATGCTCAAAAGTCGGACCTGAGCCAGAACCCAATCATGACTCGAACTGTGGCCGTTCCAAACCATGTGGTTAGGGTTCATCATAAACAAGACACCCACTGGCCACCTCTGTGTGATCCCAAGACTTCGTGGCAGGTTGACTCCCATGTGACACTGTGTCACGACCTTGAACTTGGCCCCTTGCTGTCCTGGCCCGAGGCAGCCTCCCCAAGTCGGCTGGCCCCTTCAGGGCTCAGGCACGGAGCTCGGAGCTTGCTCCCGGCCTCGTCTTACATTGCCTTAAATGAAGCATCTAAAGTGCAGCCTCTGAGCACTGATTATCAGGGTTCCTCTCCTACAGCAAAAGCTTCAAGCCACCAAGGTGGTGCTTGAGAGCGGTCCGGCAGATCGGTTCGGGCCTGGATTCGGGCGGGTCAAAGTCGAGACTGGACGTCCCTAAAACCCTAAGGTTCACGACCTAGTGCTTGGCATCTCATGTCCTAACCTTTCTATGCATCGAGTGCTGCCTATGTACTGCCCATGTCTTGATGCCCCTTGATGTTCTGTGCCGAGTAATTCGGCTTATAGTATGTAAGTCGTATTAACAAAGAGAAACCTGTAAGTAGTCACTTTATACTGATCGAACATGTGATGTTCACATACGCTTCAGCAATATTCCACTACTATATGCTTCATTTCCTTGAGATCTCGCCCAACAGCTATTTCATCGTCTAAGTATTTCCAAAAGAAATGTACGCAACGAAGTTTTCGTAAGGTCCCAGTTATGCATACGGCATTCCAAGGCTTAGTCGCTGGTGAATACTTTTTTTTTGTATTCACATATTTTTTTGGTATCTTTTCTCAATGACAGAAGTGGTAGTCACTACTGAGGAAACAGCAAGCGCTTAATTGTCACTGCGTGGTTGGTTCTCTGTCTCTTTGGTACTACTGCACCGATTAGCTGTGCCAGTTGAAATTGCATGTTACATTTCATGATAATATCTGATTGTTACATGTGAACCATTCCACAACAAATATTAACTTGATATTGGCCAGGCTTTCGTTCTAACAGAAGCAATAGCAGATGTATCGCCAACACCGTTTGACTGCGAAGCTGCAGGGAATGGGTCAGACATGACATTTTGCGAGCAGTACAATCAAACATGCTAAACGGCGGTCGCCAGCGCCTATGCAGATTAAGCTCTGCAGCCACATGCCGGTGGCATAAACACACGAAATAGGTAGGTACGTCCGGGGGCGGGGGTAGCAAATGTATATATATATATATATATGTATATGTATAGATGTATATATTTGCATATATGTATATATATATATATATATATGTATTTATGTACATAGTATGTATATGCATATATGTATACGTGTGTATATGTATATATGTACATATATATATATATGTACATATATATATATGTACGCATGTATATATATGCATATATATTTATATATGTATATGTTTGTGTGTATATATGTAATTATGTATATATGTATATGTGTATATGTGTATATGTGTATATGTGTATATGTGTATATGTGTATATGTGTATATGTGTATATATGTATATATGCACACATGTATATATGTATATATGTATATATGTATATATGTATATATGTATATATGTATGTATGTGCCTTTGTATACATGTATATATGTATACATGTATACATGTACATATGTACATATGTGTCTATGTATATGTATATATATATAGATATACACATACATGTACATACACATGCATGTACATTTGTGAGTATGCGCGCATTTTATTTACACACACATGGTACAATTAGAGCTACCATGTATATATGTATATATGTATATATGTATATATGTATTTATGCCTGCTCGAGCATGCATAGACATGTACACATGAATTTGCACACCTGCATGCACCGTGCGTGCAGACTTGGCTGTCCTTGCTCGGCTCAGGCCTCAACTGACTGAGCCCGGCATGTCCGAGACTTTCTGCACGCCCGCTGAGCCGCCCTCGTCCGTGGCCCGGGGCCCCAGCTGCCCTTGGACACATCAATAGGTGCTTGCGGATTCCACCTATGCCTGTCGCACAGAGGTTTGCTTGAGACTCCTGGGCGAACCACGAGCTGACGGGGTTGGCCCCCTAGCATCGCCATTCCGACCGTATTGCAGCGAGACTGCGTGCGCCATGCGCCATGCGCCTGCTAAGTTCACGGTGGAGTGGCAACCACCTGGAGATGATGGTGGCAATCCTGTCGAAGTTTACGAGGCAGGCAAGAACGACATATTTTGACAGAAACAATCTCTCCAAGCTGTTACTCTGTTACTTTCGCCCCCCCCCCCTCCCCCCCTGTGAATCCCAGGAGTTGCCTAGGCTGGATGTGGCGATGCTTGCTGAGAGTTTATGAGAAGTGCCTTTGAAAGCTTGCACCGGCAGCCCCATGAAGGTGCACTTGTTGAACCGTTCGCAGAAGGACGAGGCGAGGTTTGGCGAATGCCCGTCAAGCGAGATTCCGAGCTTGATATTCTACTCAGATGGTCCATCGTTCGGCTAGGACCTAAGACCTAGGAAGATTGAGATTGCCGATACGTGAACCAGACGCTCTTCAAAGCGACAATAGTACCTCGTTCAAGGTTTTCAGACCGACATCCCACTTTCTGCCTGAAGCGTGCTCAGGGGGTGCCTGCCGAGAGGGCCCAGGCCGGTTGGGGGAAGGCAGGTGAGGCTGGAGGTCCCGCAAGGTCCCGCAATGAGCGAAGTGCTGTTTTTTTTTGCCAGTTGCATCTTCTCAATGAAACATGCTACTGTACGGCTGCGAGCATCTGCCCAGGTGCGCCTCGCAAATGGTAAGAGCACGATATTGCCGGGAGCCCGGAGGGCTTGGAGTGTGCTCCGGGGCTCTTCGGAAGCGGTTCTTCGGCATTGCTCTGTGGAAACGCGGATAGGGAAGCAGGCCCCCAACAGTGAAGTTTCTGGACGTTGGCACTGAGTTCAGCAGGTGCCACAGCACACAACAGTGCTTCTCCGGGTTGGCGCCGGGTTCAGATTACACAGTGGAGGTGGGACTTTCTGCTGAGCTTCGAATCTTTCAGCTTGCTTTCCTCGCTTGCTCGCCATCGGCAGTCGCAGGGTCTCCTCGACAGGTCTGCGCCGTTGCTGCTGGTGTGAGCGGTGCCCCGTCCACGATCGAGGCCAGGCAAAGCCAAGCAGCCAAAGACTGGAAAGACCGAGACCGAGCTGCAGACTTGTCGCGTGCTTTCGCCATCCCGGTAACTACAGAAGGCCAATACCAGACGCAACGACAAAGTGGAGACAGGTCTCAACCGCATGCGCCGCGCCTGCAGCTCCCTCACATCTCCGGGCACGGCTGATGCCAGGCCGGGCCAGGGTTCGGGTTTTGTCCTCGACTAAAGATGTGGACTTTGATGATGTTTGGATGCATGTCGGAGTGCAGCTGATTCGGGTTTCGGTTGATACCAAGGACCAAGGTGCAGTCGCGTGTTTTCGCCATGATCGAACTCAGCTGTCACTGGAAGCACAAGCGCAGGATGGGCCAGGACCAGCCAGGCCTGCATCTGCATCGCTGGCGAAGGCCGATTCTCCATGAATCGGAAGCGCCCTTTGAGTTCTGGAAAGCCGCATTGACAAGTTCAGCGAGTGAACAGCACTGTCCGCTTCTCTGATCCTACTGTTACTGTGTGGCTCCTCTGCAGGCCCGGCGAGTCCGGACCTGGATGTGGTGAAGTTGGAGCCGGACTCCTAAGGCCTCAGGTATTGCGACCTTGGCCCATTTTCAGACCCCCGCATGGGCCATCTAAGGATTGAAGGATACGAAGGATTCTTCTTGTGTGCATGTGGCAAGAGTGCATCCTTTGAGCTGCAAGCGACTTCGAGTTTGCAGCACACGAGCTGCAAGCCCAAGCTAGTCTCTCTCGGTTTAAGACTCAGGATGTTGTTGCTTGGATGACTCAGGTTCATATCTCCGGCCTCCGACGGGGGACAGCCTGTGCAAGTTTACACGATCCACGGGGAAGAAGAGCTTTGCGAGGACGGGCGGGATCCAAGAAAGCCATCGTGTCAGTGAACAGCACAGGTGCAGGTCAACATTTCTGAAATTTGTTGATATGACCGCGTGGTACATGATGCAGCTTCCCTTCCATGTGTCGTCAGTTCATGCCACAACTCTGCACCTTTTGCCAGTCTGTTCTGGGAAGATTGGGGACATCGTTTGTGTGGAAGGTCAGGGTAGTTGTATGGCAGAATAGTGGTGATCGCGACGTTTTTGGCGACGTCTTGGTCTCCTGCTGCGAGGATGCTCCAGATGTCGAAGATGCGACCGAGAGCCTTCCCAAGTCAGGTGTTCCAGCCGGAAGATTGCTCCAGTGCCGCTTGATGAGCTGTCAGGGTTCGCATTCCACTGCATCTGTGCTGAGTAGCCATGAAGGTGTGCCAGAACGGAAAACAGCACTTGAGATCGCAGCAGTCAGTCAGTTCTTATGTCTTGGCAGCTTTCGAGTGTAAGCTTGAAACGGGGTTTGGGCTTGGTATTTATAATTGGGAGGCTCGGGCTGAAACTTTTGCCTGCCATGTGCAAGAATTTTGACGACTGCGCCCACGGTCGCTAGATCCCTTTCGAATCGAAACCATTGCTGAGTTGCAGGTCAAAGGGCCCAGGACCCACATGGTTGTGCTTTCTGCGTCGCCAGGGGCCATCCTCCGATCCATCCAGGCCGGCAGATGCTAGGGATACAGCCTGGGAAAGCTGTCGCGATTGGACAAAGGCAATCCGCTGGCGCTGCAGGTCATGGCATCTTCCATGTCCTGGTGTGCAGAGGTCTCCAGGCGCCTCCCTGCCAGACGGAAGCTCCACACACCAAGTATGGCCCGAACATTTACGATGGCATGCACGCCATGATGGCTCTGGGCTCGAGTCATAGGATCTGGTTCGTAGCTCATAGCAAGCTGCGGGCGTGCCAAGAAGGCCAGGAGGCCGTAGCGGGCTGGTCCGCCTGGTATGTGGGCGCCCGAGATGTCGGTCCCAGCTGAACCTGCGTTGCTCGATTCGGGCTGTAGCTCCATGTGGCTTGTTACAGCTGCTGAAGAGGTTGTTTGGGTAATAGGCTTGCGCCTCTACCCAGGTCAGGCAACTTGAGTGGGCTCAACCGCTCGCAGCGTGCCATGGCAGATTATGCTGTCACAGGAAGTCGCCGGTCGCAAGTGACTAAGTGCGCCTGTAAAGGAAAGTCGTCAGATTTGCCTTGGTGCCCCGTTTCCCTTTGACTGTCATCCTTTGTCCCTGCTTGAAAGTTCTCGTGACTGAAAGGGGAAAAGCTTGCGAACTTCCAGCAGATCACGGGGGCCCCCCAGAGATTAGCCATGGCCGCCTCGCAGCAAGCCAGAGTACTGTATTGCCCGAGCATCGGTCAACATGTGGACATCTAGACTGGCTGTGATTCCATCTTATCAGAGCCATTAGGTGGTAGAAAAGATGTCACGTGGTTTGTCTGCTGGCAAGGAGTTTCTCCGACGCACCTCCCTCAGTTGCTGAGAAGGAAGAGCTTTTTTGTTGCTGGGGTTTTGGGCAAGCTACGGAGTTTCTGACTCATCGCCACGCAGTGTCGGTGAGACCCTTCAGCCTAGTCCAGGCCTCAATTGGTCCCTGGACCAAGCGTTGGATGTCTTCTTCGCAGAAGGCAACTCTTTCGGTTCTGCCCCGCAAGAGCATCTGGATGCAAAGAGCCTCGTCAGCTTCGAGTCGTTGCAAGTTGCAAGTAACTAAGTACTACATGGAGTTCACACATGGCTTTCAATTTCTGTCTCTGCGCGTTAGACGGGTGCTGGGAGAACGGTCCGGGGACTGCATGCATCCCGAAGCCCTGCCGCATATACTTTAGCCCGCCATCGCGAAACGGAAGAACTCACCGAATTACTGCCGAATTACCCAGTTTGCACACATCTGATGGAGTTCACACCTTTTTTTGGGAAGCTAGCCGGGGTTGCGCATGAGAACTTACCGGGCATCTCAGGAAGCTGGATGCGTTCTTCAGGAAGTACGCTTCCACGGAGGTTGTTTTGCCTGTGCTGTGAAATGCTGTGTGGCTGTCCTCGACCCTTGCGGCTCTGAGCCCACAAACTTCTCGTGAGATTCCCGGTCCACAGCTGCAGGATCAGACGATTAGACCCGAAGGCATCGAGGAGACTCGGCTAGCTTGACTCACGCCGAAACTCCATGAAGCAGCGCCAAAGACAACGGCCACTGTTTTTGCATGTTCCTTACCAGCGATGCCGTGCAGGGTTCGCCGCTCACGTTTGGATGCTGCCATCCGCACTTCAGGAGCTCTGCACTGATCTGGGCATCTCGACCCTTGATCCTGTGACGTTGGTTCTTGCGTGGCACTGCCGAGCACAGCAGCTCCTTGACATGAGCTTAGCGATCTTCAGCAATTTGAAAATCACTCCAGAGTTTTGGATGTGTGTAGACTCTAGTCTAGACGGCATGAACTAGATCTCACCCGAGTTGAGATCACATGAAGAAGCCTCCCATGCAAAACCTCCAGTCAACACACATCAGGATCGAGTCACGCTCAGCATGTCAATATTCAGCTCTGGCCAACCAGGATGGGTGTCTTCAGCAGGGAGGAGTCTGCAACTTAGTCACCTGAGACTGAGATGCATGTGTGTGCCGATTGGTGATTTTGTGTGCTTCCCCGACCCCTTTGCGGATGTACTCTGGCCCTGCCCCCTTCCCCATGGCTTTGGGTACTGCTCAGTTCATATAGCTCCAGTGCAGTGCACGTGTTATCCTTCCTTGGACTCTGATCGTGTTCGTCATTCGCCGGCCTTCCGTGCAAGCTCTGCTCTCCCACCGCCTCCCCCGGCACAGCGTAGCCTGCTTGACCAAGGGTTCAGCGCAACACTGAGAGCTGAGCATGTCAGGTTTCAGACTGGTATGCAGCGCCTCGGATCCGACGAGTTGCCGAAGCTCCGTGCTAAGCTGCCAGAGATGCGGCAGGACAGTCCAGGGCCTTAGCTCAGACCTCTGCTTCGCGACTTCGGGTTCCGTGGAGTGTTGAGAATATCTGCCTTGGAGGGTTCTGTTTCAGATGGTGGGTTTTGTAGCCCCTTGACCGATAGTTCAAGATGTGGGGTCCAGACTCTTGCAGTGGCTGCAGTGGCCAGCGCAGATCACAGCGAGGTCAGCAGCAGCAGAAGTTTGCAGGTGCTGTGTCGTAGCTCACTGCGACTTTCTGTTGTGTCAAGCCAGCACGATTGGAGGCTCTCCAAGATCGCGGAGCTTGCAAAGAGGTGGCGCCATGAAAGGTTTTTGAGACTTTTGCAGTACTGCTTGCACAGCCTTCAGCTTTCAGATCGCATGTCCGCTCGTTCAATGGCCAACACTCAAGCATTCCAAATGTTCACTGTGCCGGTTTCTAGCATGTTCAATTCGGACCTGTCAGTGACTCAGCATCCTTGGCCATGCAGGTCTATGCATTTACGTTTCAGTTCGCTCTAGATCAAGGCCCGTCAGCGAATGTTCTGCGCTGCATAAATGCGGTGCGATGCCGGATGCATTTTGCAAATCTGTGGCGCAACTGTTCACTTGTAGCGAGCGCTTGCAAAGCCTCGTATCTGGCAGGCCAACGCAAGGATCTCAAAGGGAATCGCGTTTGCAGCGTTTGATCACCGGTGCGATCCAACGCGATATGACGATGGTATGTGATACTCCGCTGAGGTTGCCTTCCCGTCGATATGTGCATAGAGTTTTGGAAGCTCTTGCTGCCGGCACATTTCTCGTTGCTCGAGACCTGGATCGGTTGGGTGGAGCATCTCGGTCGAAAGGTTGTTGCAAGTTGAGACACACGGTGCAAGGGGCAGTGGTGTGCTGGAAGCCTTTGGGTGCAGCGGTCTCTCTGCTCAACCTGTTTCATGTTGAGAGGCAAAATGTGAAGAACCACGTGTCGAAAGACGCCTGGCTGCATAGCTATCATCTTGTGGCGCCGACACTGTAAGACCAGGGATGTTTTGTCTGTGTGCAGCCTACAGTTCGCAAGGACACGTGGATGATGTTGTTTGACCTGGCGACGCAGGTCAAGCCGGACTTATCAGACACTCGCTCTTGTTTTGAGCTATGGCGATTCGCTGTCCGCAGGCAGGTCTAGTTCCCTTCACATGGGTAAGCAGTCGGTGCCGCAATCCGAGGACTACGATCTGCAAAATGGTGCATGGCCAGTGATTCTCGACGAATTTGTCGTGGCCTTGCTGCATCACATCTCGTGGCAATTGCGCTTGATGGACGGGGATTGTTCAATATCATTCTTGTATATGCAGTCGCCTGGCAACTGATCAGCAGAATCGGATGTGACCGCACAAGGGAAGAAAGAAATGGCTGACCATCATTCGCGGATGGTCAGCTCGCAGCTCAGGACTTTGTGCGCAGCAGTAGAGCGCAGGCTTGACAATGAACTGTGCCTGAGCTGCACTGTCTCTGCATGTATGTCGATGAATGCACAGGCATGATGCAGCCCCCTTGTGCATGCATGTGTGGGTGTATGGAGCAGTCCGCTTGCAACAGGAAGAACTGAACTCATGTCAATCTTACTTTGCAGTCATATCATCATGATTAGTGTCCTTTTGACAGTCGTTTCATTGTTCTCACTGGGCACCGAATAACTAAGGTCAGGAAGGGCGTAGCAGGGGTCCGTCCACAAAAACACCCTTCCCCATCCTGTGAAAACGTACCTGCGACGGGAACCTTGCTTCGGGCCCTGTGGACCGCCACAAAGCGCTTGGACAACCTGAACTTCGCGAGAGGGAGTGCATGCGAGTATGTGAGTACGCACATCAAGTCAGTATTGCATGAGCAGGAGTATGCAATAACCGATGCACAGGGAGATGGCTTAAAATCACCTTTGAGAACTGCTTCAGACATAAACTTAAACAAATCGTGTCGTCGTGTTTGAGCAGCACCAAAGACTCTGGATGCACATGAAGGTTATGAGCTACACGTCCACGTCTTCGTCCTGCCGCAGCAGTGAGGTGTGACCAGCTGTGGATGTGTAGGGTAGGAGAAATCTCAGGAGAAGCGGTGGCCTTGCCGTAGCAGCCCCATCCCATTATCAGATGGGTTGGACTGAGCGAATCTCCGACGCAGAGCAAGAGTCACCGTATTTTCCTGGGAGGGGTCTCTCTCAAGCCACATTCCCAGGCCCAAGCAAGTTCCTTGGACGCTGGGCATCGCTGGCCTTAGGAGTGGCGACCGTTTTCGTCTCACTCACACGACAAGTCTTCGCCACGCCCATTCAACCCACTATGTTACAAGATGGCCCACGGCAGAGATTCCAGGGTTGCGACCCCATGTCGGAGCGTGGATCACCTAGGCAAGCAAGCTTAGGGTGTGTACGGTTCCCAGAATGGCAGCTGCCGTCGCAGAAAACAGAGACTCAGGTATCTCAGAAGTCTGCAGTGCGGTTAGCTCGCAGCTTCTCACAGTTGCTTCGACAGCCTGCGCAGTCACCACTTTCCGCCGCCGGGCAGCCTGTGCTCCTGTCACATAGCGGTGCTTCGGCTGCAGCTGGAATTGGCTTTAGCTTGAACAGAGCTGAGTTTTGTTTCGTCATTCTGTCGCGTTTTAGAAACAGAGCACCGAACTTGATCTGGAAAATTGAACAATGGCAGCGGTATTCACTATGGAAAATTCATACATCGTACGATAGACGTTGATATGATCGGTGGATCCTAGACACGGCTTCCTGCTGAGGTGGATCCAAATCGTACATACATCTTCTCGGTGGAGGCCCGGCAGTGTCGATAGGATCATGCATGAATGTTTGGTGGGCTTGTATGGATCACCGGAGAGCCTCCAACCCTAAACTTCGCTTAAAACCCTGACAAAAGAACCCTGAACTTTTACTGAAACCCAACGCCCAAAGCATCAAAGCGGAAGCCGTGAGGCATCTAACGGACCGCGGAGCAGCATCTCGCCTCCGTCAGCGCCCGTGGCAGCCTCAAACTTCTCTTTCCTCCGGTCGTCTGTGTTCCGGTGCTGGTGGCCCTTCTTGGGGCACTGTACTCGTAGTATAGAATAGTATGCTCAAGAGTATGGCTCAAAGTCCTAGCCAGTGGTGACGAGTCGAGGTCTTCGTTCCCGCACGCGTGCCGCAGAAGCCAGGCGCCCCGGAGGCAGGCTTAGAAGATCTCAGAAGCCATGGCAGTAGAGTTAAGAATTTATTTTGGGGTTTAGGGTTCAGGGCATCTGCCTGCGCCCTCTTTAAGTTTCGGGTTTGGCAAAACTAAAACAACCACCGATATGGTGTAGTTGAGACATGATCATATTCGGACCAGAGCGTTCGTGTGTCCGGACTGAAAGCATGGTGGCGGAAAGCCGCGTCCCTTGCTTAATTTTTATCAAGGATATCTGTTACTAGACTTCGTCAATGGAGCCCATGACCTTTCCGAGAACCGGACATCTTTTTCTGTCACTGGGTAATGTAGCAGCCGCAGCAGCAGCATCAAGAGGAAAAGGAGGAGCAGGATGTCGTCGTGGTTGTTGTGGTGGTGGTAGTAGTAACAGTAGCCGTAACCGTAGCAGCAGCAGCAGCAGTAGCA